>JSYV01000742.1:0-10847 GCA_000787455.1 Evansstolkia leycettana | reverse complement strand
CCCCCCCCCCACCTTTAGTCCTCTTGATTGTCGTTCTCTTGCTCTTGTCATTCATTCATTGTTCATGTCACTCCTTCAAATTTACTACTCATCTCTGTAGTCTCTGACCAAACTGCTTGCCATCCTCTTTCCTTCCTTGACCGTCGACCTCAGCCTTGTCTGCCGTCCTTCTCGACCATTTCTGCTCGATTCGAACCCTTTTTCGCAACTCCTGCCTGCTTTCCTGCGTCAATATACTCCCTCACTGCTCTTCGAATGACGAAACAATAGATCAGCTGGGCCGATCGCATACGACCCGGAAGAAGGCCGTTCTTTCGACCAATGCGACCACGAACTGAAATGAAAACAAACTCGCTACTCCCAGGGGACATTTGGATTACATTCATCTTACATGGTCCCTCGAGGTTATGGCCAACAATAATTCTTTGAGCGCAAAGAGCAAATTAGCTGGGCCAGGCGCGTCCCTGAGAATTACACCCTCGAATTCGCCCTCCTTGAGGCCCGGAGCGCGGTCGCCCAACAAACCCACCCTATATCAATCAACGCTGTCTCTGCAGACTGTCATTGGAACAACGACAAGTTCCCCCCATGGCTTCTCGAGCCACGATCAAAGCAGATCCTTTGCTTTTTGCGCCGGATCTGCAGCTGTCTTAGCGGAGCTCGATAACGAAAACCAGATTACCCAGCGGTTCTTCAGAGCACGTCCAACCGCAACGAGTATCAATCCTGTAGCTTCATTTTACAGCCAGTCAACGCCGCCAACAACACCCGATACAAGAGCACGGCCGCTATCCTCAGTGAGAAGTAACGCCCACGGCGGTCTTTACAATGGTTCGCCGTCCAGTGATTGGGGGGACACCAATGGCAGTAGCCCGCGAACGGGGTCATCCAGGGAGAGGGTCAGAGCAGTTACGAGTGTCTCCATCAGTCCCAATGGTAGATTTCTTGCCCTAGGAGAGACCGGCTATAACCCCAGGGTGCTCATCTTCTCCACGGCAAAAGATTCTCCCCCGGATGTTCCGTTAACGATTTTGAGCGAGCATACTTTTGGCGTGCGTGGTCTCGCATTCAGCTCCAATTCGCTGTATCTGGCCACTTTAGGCGATGTCAACGATGGGTTCCTTTTTGTCTGGGCCATCAATTTCAGAAACGGAGCTGCGAGACTGCACTCGACGAATAAATGCACCGCATTTGTCCGCGACATGTGCTGGATGGGACAAACATTAATCACAGTCGGTGTTCGACATGTCAAGGTCTGGAGACTTCCAGAGGCACGACCAGGTTCACCCCCCAAACCTCGTCTAAACGTGGAGGCCGCTGCAAACTCTTCGAGCTCGGCCCCAAAGGCGTTGTCTGGCAGAAATTGCCTCCTGGGTTCACTTGGAGACCAGACATTCACCTGTGCTGCAAGCATCTCCGACCACGAAGCCGTCCTGGGTACTGATACGGGCGCACTGTGCCTTTTGGACGATAGCGATAGGTGTCAGATGCTATCCCTCGTCAAGTATATCGGATTCGCCATCACTTCGTTGGCTGTGGATTTAGAAGAGGCATGTGTGTGGCTTGGCGGCCGGGGACGAAGAGTGAGGCGGATTACCTTTGAGTCTTTGCGGGAGTCAGTCGCGTCAACACCATCGCCCACAGGATTTTCTGATAAATCAAAAGGTGAAGAGAAATGCAAAGGTCCTGCAATTACATGTATGGGATCTCTAGGGTCTCATCTGGCGACAATTGATGCCAAGCGCGCTATCCACCTTTATCCAATTGAGACTTTGAATGCGGAGGTTGAACAAGATCGGACAGGGATATCTATGCCTGCTCATAGAGATCCTGTTCTTGGCATTGGATCACTGATAACGTCAACTGGGCTGAGTGCCGAATTCTTCACGTGGTCTTCTGGAGGAACAGTAAATTTCTGGGACACGCAAGGGAAATGTCACGATTCACGAAACATTGAGCTCGAACAAGTACCAGGGCATGATGATGACCTGGCAAATGAACTCAGAGTTGTGCGGACGAACGAAAATATCGACTTCTTCGTTTCGGGAGATAGACTTGGTGTACTGAGGTACGGGCTGCACCCAGAGTTACGATTATTCTTTGCCTCAATTCCCTAACAGATGTCTTTAGGGTTCTGTCCAGATCTCCCTGGAAATGCGTCTTTGAAGTGCGGGCTCATGGTGGAGAGATCACGGATATCGCTATTCAACCAGGCCCGGATGCCTGCTTAATCGCTAGTTCTGGCAGAGATCGCATGGTACAGCTTTTCAAGAAACGGGAGGAAACATTTGAGTTGATCCAAACTATGGATGACCACGTCGGGGCTGTGGGACAGCTTCTATTTGTAAATGATGGGGAGAAACTTCTTTCGTGCTCTGCGGATCGTACAGTCCTCGTACGAGACCGTGTGACTCGAGAGACCGACAGTGGAACTGTCGTCGCCTACATCATCGGCAAAGTGATCAGATTGAAAGCATCTCCTGCATCGATGACGCTAGCCCCCGACGATCCAGACACTCTACTTTTATCGACGGTCGATCGTTGCATTCAACGATTCGATCTGGCCTCGGGACGCCATATCCACTCGTTTCGCGCATCGGATCCTGACACAACTGAGACGGTTGTAATGGCTTCCCTGACCTTGGCTTCTGAAATTCCTGGACAATGTCCCAAATTGCTCGTTGGGGTTTCAAGCACGGACAAATCCATCCGTATCTATGACTTCGAACGTGATACACTCCTTTGCAAAGAATTCGGGCATACAGAGGGCGTGAGCGACGTACTACTGCTGGAAAGTCACGACACGGGCTCTAAGGTTTCCAAGCGGACCCTTATCAGTACTGGTGTCGATGGCATCATCATGATCTGGAATCTATGTGTCCAGCCTCAGCCACCTCAAGAATATACACAAGGCGGCGTCCGAGAAGACGAAGAAACCCCTGTCAAGGAATTGACAGCCACTAAACCTCCTCTGCGCCGAATCCTATCGAGGTCCGAGCTGGCTAGCTTTCAGAGACAGGATAACCCTGTCTCAACCCCTACCCCTGTGCGCGAGCAATCCCCTCCGTTGATACGAAGGAGAATGTCTAAATATTCCCTAACACCTTCAACTCTCAAAAGTGGAAGTACGGTGTCTGTCACACCTACTCCACAATCACTATCTAGCCGCCGTTCTCCTACCTCCAGTACCCCGTTAGAAAAAATGGATAGATCACCTTCACCCTCGAGTCCGAAGACGATATCTACAAAGAAAAACATCCCCGTGAATAGCAGTTCTTGCCGTTCATCATCAGACTTTCGTTCTCGCAGCAAGAACGCCGGAAAGAGCGAATTTGGGAGCCTAAACATGTCGACTGAGCAAGTCTGCCGCACGTTGAAAGCTTACAGGAAGAAGCTGAATGGCTCTGCTGAGTATCTTCATACGGCCAAGGAATTGGAGCGTGAACTCGGCCTCACTCTCCGGACACTGAGCGCTCGGTCGAAGAAGCATGATGAATGTGCAGAAACGGAAACTGATAGTAGTGGGAAGGAGAATGGGCTGCTCCCGGTTCCATCCATCTCTCCGAGAACTGCGCGTATTCCGCGGCGGGCTCCTTCCACGCCGAATTTTTTGAGTCCCAAGGGGCCGAGGAAAGTGTCTAGAAGCCGCTCGCTCGATGCTGAAGCTTGATTTTCTCAGATTATGTTACATCAATCGTTTGTTAATTTTCTTTTCATTATGCAGGACTGATATTGATAGAGGGAGGTTCATGGGTTGTCGTTGCGAGACTGCGGAGCGAAAGTTATTATTCATGGAAGCTGAGCGTTTCGAGGTTCCTTTTTTACAGCGGGATGGTATCGCGGGTCATTACTTCTTTTTCGGTTGTCGCCGTCGGGTTGCATTTCATTTGCATTTGCATTTAGTTTTACTATTCGTGTCTTCCTTCGGTTGGGTTTCTTTCTAGTGATTTGATATGCCTTCGTTGTTGCTTCGTCGGTTTTAATATTTCCGCTGGGTTACAGAAGGATCATCACCACTTCAATCGTCTGCTTCGCAGCCTCGTCCTACATGGATGTTTTATTCCCAGTTTTATGCTCGACTGGGGTTTTGCTTGCATTTCTATTCTCTGTTCTGTCCCATTACACCTGACTTCAAAAGTGATACCCATCTTAATATTACATCGTCCGATGCCGGTGGTCCATGATCAGGACGAACGGACAACTTCGCTTACACCATTTTCAATTTCGCCTTTATCATGAATTCCTCCATTAAAGCTGGGATGTCTGTTGATAGAATACCGGCCATAACACTATTCACCAGCTGGAATAAGTCGCAGTCTTCGTACCACTTTACGAACTCACCCGCAACACACACTAAACTTCATATCAAGTCAACCTCGTGAAATTCTTCCGCAGCAGGCTCGCTAAAGCTCCCTGATTGTTCTGGATCAACTCAGCCAGGGCGATGGCTTTCTGAGCCCATCGTCGGCACTCCTCGTCCGCTGCCGCGAGATAGAAATCCACCGCCCGGTTGAACGCCACTGTTGCAAGCCACTCGAGTTCTTCATCCGGATAAAAGAACGTAGTGTTTTTCGAGTCAAGGCCCTCGTGTGCGAGGGCTAGAGCGTGGTCGAGCACTGACTCCGCTACTGCCGTATTTGGCTCTTGGGCAGTCACTGCTAGCTGGAAGAGACAATGAAGGTAGCGAGGGAGGCCGCCTTTGTGGAAGGTAGGAGGAAGGTATGGTGATGGGGTTGTTCGGAAGGTGTCCACCATTACCTTTTGTCTTCGTTAGTGGGGACGTATTGTTTGTGGATGGTGGACAGTTTCCTAAGTCAGAATGACAATGTGCGAGCAGCTCGTCTTCTGGAGATGCAAAACAACCATGCATACAATACATACCTGGATAACTTGCAAGGTTACCTCTGCCGGCACTGCACCGCTTAATGTGAGATTGAGGAAGGCAGAGCTGAGCTGATCGTCTACGATTGGCCTCGCCTCTTCGACTATGCAGCACAGGCTATCCCACTGTTTCAGAAATATGGCGGCTTCGAAATCGAACAAGAGCATTGCTCTGTACTTCTTGAGCCAGTCATGGTTTCCATCCTCGTTGCCCTTTTCGAGGCAAGTCTGTATTCGCTGTCGAAAGTTGCGAACGGTATTTTGAATTTCACGATAGCCTTCTTGCTGGGCTATGTCAGCTTGTGTACATAGCCTGTGGCCTTGAACGAGGAATCAATGCAGGAGGGAAACAAACTTTCACAGATTCTACTCCCTTCAGACGTGCCTGGGATATAAGAGTAACAGCCTTGAGAAAGTCACAGAGGAGGTATTGGTGAGATAGATCTACACTGCTAGGTAGGTCAGTGCTTCTCTCATACAATTCTGTGAACTGATATACTGTCAGCCAAAGGTATAGTCTTGAAGGGAATGGGATATTTGACCTTCAGCGAGAACGTCAGGAATCGAAGCACTTGATGAGGAGCCGATGACCTCAATGCCTGCAACGCCAGGTTATAGCTGATGCATGAGAGTTCTTCAAGGTGGACACTGGAAAATATAGCTTTGCCCGACAATGACTCTTGAGAAATTGTGTATCTCAGCGCTTGGACTGTCAGTCATTCTTTATCCCTTCTGACTGAGCTCGATTCTTACCAGCTTCAAAGACTTGGCAGATTTGTTCCCAAATCTGTGAATTGTAATCTTTGTTCTTGTTGAGATCGGATGTTAGAAGACGGATGGTAGATCTATAAAAGCTCAGCAAGACGACCTGCAATCCACAAGGATGCCATACTGAAAGACAACAAATTCATTGAACACCGGCGGTCTCCCGCAGTCCAGCTGTGCAACCACATTCTGAAGACTGGCTATGGCATCGGAAATTCTGCCCATACGCTGAGCTTCAGCTGCGCATGCTAGGATGTAGGCCGTTCCTGCAGCACCTGTCTCGCGGAGTGATTGATGACAAGCATGTGCTTTTTTGCACCGGTCAGAACAAGAGTGAAGAGACGTGCCTCAGTTCTTTGCTTGGTTTCAACTGACTAAGTTCGCAGTTCCCCTCCAGCAAGGCCAGCTTGTACGTCAGAAACAGCGTCATAGGATCAGATTGGCCCTCGGTGGGCATCTGGCTCAGTATGTCCCGTGCCAGCTCTGTATCTGAAGTTTCCAATGCGCAGAACATCAATTTCCTGTGTATATGTGAGCATGACTTCCAGCATTATCTCTTCAACATCAAGCTGACCTCTGAAATTTCGTTTTGTTGGCCAATGTGCAGTTCTGAAAGATCGAATGGTCGAAAGCGAAAGCACACCATCTTTTGGCAGCGAATATACTACCTTGGGAGATGGCCGCGTCGACTTTCCTCCAGATAAGCTACCAAAAAAGTCAGCCCGGGCCATTCTCGGGGTAAAATTTGTCTTTTACAATGAGAGAAGCATTCGCCGCTTCTGTACTAAGCGAGCCATGCCAGCATTCATGCAACTTCTGCACCGTATCTGTAATAAGGTCGATCTCCTCTTCAGAACATGAAGTTGGACTCGTAACCATCCAGATAAGAGTGACAAAGCTCTGCTCTATCCATTCAATCCGATTGGAGAGACCAAGTAGAAGGAGGAGCTCGTCGAGTGCTTCGACAGCAAACTGGGGACTATTTTCACCATTAAGGATCGATTCGCAAGACAATATGAAAGGGAGGACTGCACCTCAAATCTCGTAATTTCTGAATGTAGTGAAAAATCCTGTAATTATAGTTTTCAGAGGCTCATCAGGGAGAATATCGTGGAACTAGTAACATACAACTTTATATTCCTGTCTGTGAGCTCAACGGCCTGGATGATAGCCCTAAGAGCTGGAATCCGGTCAGGAGCCAGATACCGCAATATCCGTGATAAAGAGATATAACTTACTCTCATAAAGCTCAAGAGGCTTCGGATTGACCTCCCTGCTCAAAGCTTCCAAGTGGCGCACTCGAGCAGAGAGACGCTCATTGTGCACTACCATTGTCTTGGAGTACTTGAGGAGGACCTTTTCGGTAGAAGATGAAGGAAAAATATCTTTGCCGGCTCTACAGCCTTCGACGAGACTAATTCCAGCGATAATGATCCCGACTGCCAGTGTTGAAATTAAAGGAGCAAGGATCAGTCGAGAAGAACGCTGTGGTGCTGAATACGGAAACACAAGATCACATGTAGTCGACGCTTCCCGAATGAGAACTTGCTTCATCGATAGACTCATTCAAGTACTGAATTCGTCGAATACCGATGTGGTGGTGCCTGGCTACAAGACAGACCTGAGATAATCCTGTTGGAAACCCTTCGTCGACATCACAAAGTCCCGAAAAACAAACAGCTGAAGTGAAAATCTGCGGAACATTCCGCTAAAACACCAGCAGAGGACGAAACACAATGAAATACAGCTTGCTCCATAGCAGGGGGGTGGTCTCTCCAGACTTCTTTAGGTATGATTATAGTTGTCGGTCTAGCATGCTCATGAAAGCAGAGCTCTGAAGATACGATCTCTCACTGTTGATGATTTATTATGCTACAAGAGGTGCATCTAGATAATGTAGACTCAGAAGCTCACATCGAGCTTGAAGAACTGTCTCCTCGATGTTTAGGCATCGTGGTTTGCATTGAGATAAAAAACCCATATAATCTAATCATGATTCATCCATTGCTCCCATATTAAAGGTCCATGCCCATCAAGTAACTGGTGTGGAGTCAGCAATCAAGTCTTCAGTATGGCAAGAGGTTGGGGCAGCAGACCTTTCATAGATGCGCATGAACTTCGCAACAAAGGCTTCAAGGTGGAAAATCACTTTCTGTACGATAAAAGAACACTGAGCATCGGTCATACAAGGCTGGCAGATCATTGATACTTACACTTCCTAGTTTTATTCTGTGCTCGTAGAACGCTGACCACTTGATGACTTCCGGTTTCAAGGCGTCATCAACCTTTGCAACGAGCTTGAAGGTCAAGGTCTGATGGAGACGTTAGACAATACAGGAATTAAAAAAAATCTTATCAAAGGGGAGCGACCATACCTTGAGAACCGTTGTAGGTGGTATACAGTGCGTAAGCAAATCGTACAACCGCGCGCGGACCTCCAAGAGGCGCGCCGGTGATCGTTCGGCCAATATCTCGTCCGCAGTCAAAGTTATGAGAGCCTCCCAATCAGGAGGCGGGATTGGCGTTTTGTCCGTCACTTTCTCACTGTAGAAAATAAGCATCTATCACGTGCCAGACATTGGGGGTCGGCATACTTCTGCGCATATATCGCTTCAAACATGAGCAATGCCCGTCGCAGATTCCGTCCGCTTTCCTTCGCTATCCTTCTATTGAGCCCATCTGCCTCAGCCCATCCTTCTCGTTTCCCAGCACTCCTCAACACCGCGCAAATCTCCTCTTCTGTCGGGGCAGCGACCCTGACCAGCAGGGTTCGAGATCGGATGGGCGCAATGATATTAGACGTGCTGTTTGCCAGGAGGATCAACCTCAAATTTGGGCTGTACTTTTCCATCGTCCGTCTGAGTGCTGCCTGAGCATCGCGAGTCAAGTGATCTGCCTCGTTGATCACGACAACCTTGAATCGTTGCTTCGCTGACAGATCAACCTGCTGGGTCTGAGCGACTTCCTTGAGCAATTCCTGCACGACAACACGGTCGTAGGTTCCGACATCCGAGGGTGTAATTTCCAGATGGTAGACAGAGGCAACAATGTTGAATTCGAGTTTCCGATTACTTGTCGTCTGAAACACTCTAGCGTCAATTTTGATCTTCTCCACTCCAGGACCGTACAGTTCCTTGAGGGTTGCAATGATGCGTGTCTTCTTTCCTGCACCCGAGGGACCGTACACAAGGAGGTGAGGGAAATCTCCGCTTTGAGCCTAGATGAATGCATCAATTCATTAGCATCGACCTTGTAAAAGCGATAGATATTCTCCTCCTTACAAGTGACTTCAAGCGTGCTGAAAGCTCATGATGGTACGTAAGGGAATCGAGCGTTCGCGGTCGAAGTTTGTCAACTAAGAGAGCCATGTTAATATAGTGAACTGCTCACGAGAAGAATTGAGTTGCGTGGTTGCGAAGTTGCTGCGATATCCCTCTGTTCTCCTTCCGCATATCTGCCGTAGATTGTCGCGAAAGCTAATGCGCACGCGCGGGACACACGCGCATTAATTGATGGTCCGTGCACAACTTACAAGGCTAGAACCTTACGCTTGAAGGTTGCATGTCATTTCTTGTCTTCTGAGAACCAGATAGAAGCGCGATAATTTATAGTTGCATCGTATTTTATTATGTTAAGCCATGGATCCAATGAGTTTTTGAGGCTTGAACATACAGCTGTTGCATTATTGCGCGTCAATATGCAGATCTATATAGTACATGAAGCTATATGTGCTTCCACTATGAGGACATATGGTACATCAAATTCCCTATTTGAGAGAGGGGATTGCTAGGAGGAGGATAATCGTGGAGCCTCTCGGAAAGCAAGACGTCACAAGGATCGAGACTCCTTCGCTTAGTAAACGCGAAGGCCCGGTAGCTGCTCCCTGACCCTCGTACGAAAGCCCTTGTGTGAGCGTCAAATATGGGCTTCGACTGTGCGTCTTGTAATTCACTTCGCGCAGCCAGTACTAGATCGTTCCTGCCCAAGCGCCGTGCAGATTTCGGCTTTTTGAATATGCATCTTGCAACTTAACTCGAAACAGGCTTCAGAACGCCATTGTCATCATACCGTGCTTCTATATTGATTCAGCAGTCAGCAATATGTCTCGATGTTTCTGGTGCGGGTCGATCGCTTACTGAAGAATGTATATGAAAGAGTAATAGTGTCGATGCCCCTCATCGCCGGATCTTTCGCAAAGTCCGGATCAATGAAGAAGAACACTGGCATGTCCACGGATTCCCCAGCATTCAACTTCTGCTCTTCGAAACAGAAACATTGAATCTTGCTAAAGTACGGAGCGACTTGTCCTGGTGTGACGCTGTAGGTTGCCACACCGATTATGTCTGTGGGTCCCTTATTTGTGGCTGTGTAAAAGGCAAGTGCAGTCTCCCCCGGAAGGACACGAACTTCGCGCTGTTGAGGAGTGAACTTCCATGGGAGAACATCCGAGACCGATCCATTGAACGTTATTCGAAGTCGACGAGAGTCCGTAATTGGCGTCACTCGTGAGGAGGTATCGCCGTCTCCGACTCGGTGGGTAAGTACAGGTTGACCGTTCCAGCCGGTCTGCTGACAGATCTGTAGCAGAAGACTTGTTAGTTCTGCAATTGACGAGAAGTTGGAGGAGATGGGGCAAAAAATACCATCTTATACAAGGGTACGGATCCATAAGCGAGAGCAACTGTTCCGAGGATAATGCTAATTGTATAATACCTTGAAAGGGTCAGTCACAATGATCCAATTGCGGCGAATATACAAGAAGATTCCTTACATCGTGGATTGATTTCTCTTTTGAGACTGGGGCGTATTGAAAGGCGTTGCCGGTGCATCTTGCTGAAGAAAAAAGGAATTCCGGGAAAAGAATTTCTTTCCATATTCGGAGCCTCTCCTTCTAATGTATGGCGACGGACCAGAAAATTGCCCTCTCAGAGGGCTGCAACACCGAAGAAGAATTGAACGAGACATGATTGACTGACACGAGTTGGATGGGTTCGGAAGAGCTGACCTTATCTACTTTTGTACTGATGTCTCGGTTGAAGTAAAGCCGGCACGTGATGGAGTCTTGGCAACAGGTACGTATGGGGATCCATCGCCGCGATCTATGCAGATTTGAACTAGTGGAGAGTGCGATAGAAAGGAACTTGTTGTTATGAACCCTCCTGTACGACACTAATGCAGGCGGTCAGGAAAGGCGGGATGAG
>JSYV01000741.1:0-11779 GCA_000787455.1 Evansstolkia leycettana | reverse complement strand
AGGTGAAAAAAAGGGGTTCGGGATGTCTGGTTCGATGATGTGTCCGGTTCGATGATGGATTACGTTACCAGGTACATATACTAATACAAATCCGTAATATAATACACCTAGAGAATGATCGATTGATTCCAGTGATTGTGCTATGTATACCTACTGTATTTGGTTTGATTAGAAGTCGTATATGCTTGCATTCCTTTTGATCATGATATCGTGTTGTTTCGACTCAGTTGTGACACCCGCTAGCAGCAGCCACTGGAAGATCCCATAGCCTCCATATGTCAGACCAGAATCTCAAATGCCAGCGCGCCCGAAACTGTGGGTTTCCAGAGAGTACATTACGGCGTATTAGGAACCCCCTTAATGAACCAGGCGTGTTGATATGCTCGCGACTTGGCGCTAGTCAGGCATTAATTGGAAAAATAATATCACTTTTCGTGCAGAGTACAGCCTGGGCGATTCTCCTCGGGGACACTCTTTAAGTTCATCTCTGGTACCCTGAATTCCACAGCACAATTTCTGTCCGTTCAAGCCCCTGAATATAGTATGTAAGATGCTCTCGTGCGACAATCAGTCTATACTCGTTTATTGAATGCTGCTTTTGCTAAAAATCAAGAGGCTGACGCCCGCCGATTCGAGGCAGACTGCAACCCATCTGACTTGGACTCGACTATCACCATCAGCACGTGGCCGGCGAGACTGAGAGAGAGATCTTACTCGGAAAAGGTAATTAATAACTATTGAAGATTGGAATTACCTCGAGATCCTGTCACTTGTGAGTGCTCCTGTTCAGGAAAGGGACCTTCGAACCTGTTGGTAGTTTGGACGGGCCAATGAGCCCCCTCGCCGTTTTCAGCCAGGAGTGGGTGATCAATTTGGATCCGGAGCAGCTCGAGGATGGCAGGCGAATCGCTGAGGAACGTCGCGAGAGACTTGTGAAGAAGATCCAGGATTTGGTGGTTGCTATGCAGATCCTGAAACATTGACAGGGTGGACTTCAAAGACTATCCCTTAACAGAGTATTTTTGGTAATTTATCCAACTCAGACCATTATTGGCTTAAAAGCCTATGCTCATTGGCATCCAATTATACAGTTGGAGGCTGAATCAGTCTGACAACCAAAATTCTCTTTTGCTTTGTTTAAACTTGAGCCAAATGACACTAGTCTAAATATGGAATAGTACCGGAATATTATTAATCCAAATTTCATTACAAACCGTCTCATACATACAGTACAGTGACGTATGCTGTTTCATGAGAAGTCCTTTCTCGAAGATTCGAAGTTGCTGAGCACGTGCTGGGTAGAACTGGCAATCTGTCAACATGGAATGGATGTCTCCTGTGTCCTTCATCCACTCTCTTCTCGCCGAGTTAGCCTCTGGGGGAGGCTCTTCTGTCGAAGAAAAAACGTTATTTGTACTGGCTGGTGAATGATAAACTCATGACCCTGCTTATCATTCTCCTCAGCCTGTTAGCTTCAGCCTTCCCCATGCAAGATGACGCATTGGACGTGAGACTGACATACGAGGTCATGCTAGGTTTCTCGGCAGTTACTTGGAGGCAATGAGCTTCAGTCCCCGCTATCCAGATGATCATTCGCAATTTCAGCCTCTTGATTCATGGGAAAGAACCCCGCTCTATCCCGCCCCCACCCCAGGTAACTTCGGTCGAACACCCACGCCACCCGTGTGTAGTCCCTCCACAAGCCAGATAGCCGATGAAAGTCCGAATACTCCACCTCGGGAAACCCAAGCTGGGCAATTTCATTATCTGATCGACTGGAAAGTTAAGCTCAATCACCGTCCAGCCGTAAGGGTCACAGAACCGGATTTGGTCATAGCGCCTAGTGCGTATTGGCAAGAGACCTTGAAAAACAAGGTCCAGGATGTCAAGCGGCGACCAGTATTTCGTAACCGAAGGGCTAGGTTAGATGATACCACCATTGTGGCGTCGGTAAACGATCGTTCCACCAATGACCTTCATCAAGAATTTGAAGGTCTTGATATTGATTGGACTGTCATAGAGAGGCAGCTCCTTCAGTGGAACAATTTGTTACGCAAGGGCAAGAAGATCAAACTTGATATTTGTGTTAACTACCTTGCAGATGATAATGAGCCCAGGGGAGGAGAAAAGCGCGGTGCTACTTCGGTAACCAAGACTATGCTTGCTGATCGAGATGCTCAGATCGATGCGGAGCAAAGCTCGGGTCTGTATTCACCCTGGCGGGATGTTTACAATACGCTGCGGTGTCCTGGGTCACCATGCGATAACTATGACGGGCACTGCTGGCAGGACCCAGTTGGAAAGAAGCATTACAAACTCAAGACACAACACTTGAGACACCTTGTTGGCTTGGTGAAGAAGAAAAAGCTTAAGATTGAATCTCATAATGATGTTCTGGATGAGGTTCGGCAACAACTATATGCCGAAGAGCGACAGCGGCTAGAAAGGCAACGCAAGGCTAGAGGGCAATCGTCAATTGAGTCATCGCCTTCCGCACCAATCAATATTCACTTTCTTCCCGCGCAGTCTCCCCAGTGTTCTACAATGATCACCCCAGCTGGTTCTCCGCCATTGCTCCCTTATTCGGGCCCTAGTCTTGATGACGCAATTATGATTCCATCTACCGCTGGATGTAGCCGTGCGGGAATATTCGGATTGGCAGCAAACACGGGTGAACTCTCAGGTTCTCAAGGACAATGTTGAGAAAGCATGCGACATAGCGTTGACTAATGGCCTCGATCTCAGACAGATAAACAAAGATAGGGATGTTGAGTTCTTTGTCAAACATGGCGTAGTAGTTGGAGTGGCCCGACGTTTCGTTGATGATATACGGGAGTGGTTAGACGATTATCAACCTGCCTAGATCGGTTTGGGGGTTGCACTGTGCTTGTATTGTTTGTCACCCATTTTACCACTGTATCGCAGTAATAGACGTTCCATAAATATTAGCGCTCTTTTTTTCCCTCCGTTTTCCCTGACCCGTAATAAAAAGACATTCTTGTCTGCACTGTGCTAATGTTCAGCATTAGCTGCTTTCGCAAACAATGCGCGATCTGGCAAAGTCAAGAAATATCCCAAGGGGATCTCCGCTCCCCAACTCTTCCTCACAGCAGTCACTTTCTGCGTGTTGCAGAAGACCACTCATAAACAAGAATGGTGTTTGGCAAGCTGGACATTTGAAGTCGAAGTCCGGATTGTTGGACTTATAGCTTTGTGATTGATGGCAATCGAAAGCTATCTGGTTTATCTCGTCCAGATCAACCCCTGAATTGCATGTTCCAGCCTCAAGGTGTAACATCATCGCGGAATTCGTGGGAAACCGACGCGAGCACCCAGGACAGTCAATATTCCTACCAGCATGAGTGATCTTGTGCTATGGAACATATTATTAGCAGCCCGTCACCACGAGAGGGAGTATGAACAAACACTTTTCAAATTTGACGGGCTGTTAAAATACCGACGACACGTCGCGCACATATTATGCTTATCAACATCGTGCTGGTCAAGCTGGTGAGGTGTGTTGAAACGGCGATTGCAAGCTGTGCATATGTTATGATCATTCTCGAGATGTTCGTTAAGTTTTTCTTTTGTTGCATAATCAGGCCGCGAGGAGCAAAGACTGCAGATGTTATGGTTTAAGGGAGTTTGATATATGCTGCTGCTTAGCCGGAACCGAAGGGAAACCTTTCTGGCAGCGGGTACAAAAGTGCTTCCGTGACTGCATCATCAAAATGAGAATTTTAGCTTCTTTTGTATTAGACTTAAAAATTTGAACGATTAGAGCCCAAAACGATGTGAGAGTTGTTCAACTCATGTTATCGTGTGCGGGGTATCAGGTGTGCGCAGGACACGGGATCAACACCTTGTCCGGATCGGCTCGACCCGAGCCGAGCATCCATGCAGTCTAAGGAATTCGGAATCGGAGGCAGGCGGGCTTTTTGGGCCGCTCCCATGATGCCTGACCTCCTACCTATGGGTGGAGACGTAATACAGCATATCATGTTAGAACATCGCATCTGCTTTGGCTGGCGTCATCAACAGTTGTAGGATAGTTCTGATTATGATCTCAATTCATATACTCTAAGTGTGGTGCTGCTTAAACCTCCTCAAATAATTTCAGCGCATCATCCATTGCGTTGTTTGCTTCAACCTCATCGTAGGAGTCAGATTCATCCCCGGAGCAAGCTCCATACTCTTCAGTCTCACTGCAGCTGCCAAAATCTCTAGAGAAAGGTATTGACGACGCTTGCGTCTCGAACAAGGCATCCCCTAGCGCTGACATGTTGAATGCTCCGCTACTAGCATCGTACTTTTCATTATGCTCCTTGAAAGCGGGCAAGATGACTTGCTCATACCAACGGTCGGTTTTGAATAAATCATCCCATTCCCAATTTCCGACAACCTCCTCTTCCGTAACTTCCCATAAACAAATGTAGTGATTCTTGTAATATTCATTTGATTTGTCGTAGGGGTCGGGGACTCCATAGTAACGCATTTCGGCATCCATGTTGAGGATAGGAAGGCCTTTCTTCATTCGAACATTTGGGTTCACCACCTTAATCGTTTGACTGCCTCTTTTCGGCTCCCTCAATTTGACATTTTCTTGTAGCTCTTGCGGTGATTGCGTGAATGAAATGAACGGAGTAGGTTCCCATATTCCGTGGTTAGCGTGTGTAGCCAGGAACATCTTCCGAGCTGCTGATGTGTCTAGTCGTTCACGAGGCACTCGCGATAACATCCTGCCACTTTCGCTGGGTTGGCTTCCTGAAAACTGATCCCAAGTTCGTAAAAGCGGTATATCAGGGTCAGCGGAGAATTCAAGGCCGGTGAGGCCAACATTCCTTCCGTTAAGACCAGAAAATTTCGGTGACGAGGAGAGCCAGTCTGACGGAAAAAACTGTACTTTCGCAAATACATTAGAGCGGCATGCGGTCGGCTAATTCTATAGCAACAGGGACAAAATATCTCATAGAATTGATTACATTGAGAGACATAGTAGACTACAGAATTAACATCAGGAATAGTTAGAGATTTGAGAGGTTTAGTTGTGGAACGCGTTGAACGTCCCTTAATGCTCCAGTACAAAGAACACGGGAGTGTTGTCGAGATGAGTGTCCTAGACCCATTACAATTACGGCCATGTCATCTCGTGATTTGAGCTGCCATACATATCATTAATGCAATTATGCAAGTCAAAAATTAAATGTATTTAACTTTAGAAATCGCCAGACCAGAGGTCAGGATACCCCTATGACTTTCTGTCTCAATCGCCAAGTTTGTATTGTGAATGCCCCTGCATCAGCTGCAGCACAAGAATGGAGGTCATTTACTAGATCATGGTGGTCTATCTTACATTGGTTGCGGCTACTGCGCCGATGGCTTAAAAGGGTAGTCCTGAATCCTACAGCAATTAGATATCAAGTAAGCACAGATGAGGTATAAGAGGAGTTTTGCAACCTGATGGTGATAATCACGACTAATGGCATTCACATGCATTAATACATTATCGACGATTGCTCTTTCAAAAGGCAGACCAGCAACACATTACGCGTTTTCAGAGGTCATGCTGCTTTTCCGCCAACGCCTGTCCAGATTGATCTGTTCACTTCGGCTTGTCCAGTCTGAGGTGCGTTCAATTCGCTAGGATAGCTATGGAGAGTGCTCACTTTTGTTTAGCCTTGGGGTGCTTTGCAGATTCGAAGATATGAGGGGCCAGATGTGATAATGGAAGTAAGTACACGGCAGTTTCAAGTCTCACTCATCCACATAAAGAAGTCCATTTTGGTTGGGCGTTTCTTTTACACCACGTAGGCTTCTTCGGGGATGTCATCATTGAAGCTCTCAGAAACTGGAGAAATCCCAAATGGAAATCGCTGTCTGGAGGTGAAGGACTGCGCCCCAGCGCGACGATCAAAAAACACGGGCTTTCATCCTGTCCAATTGTATACGAAAACGGATGTATCACTGTCCCATTCAAAGTATTGGAAGGTACAGTCCCCGGGAGTTTGATGATCTGGCAGTCAGAACATCCTGTTGTCGAATACAATTTTCAGGTAAAAGTTAGAATTTGTTGGAAGCTCCTGAGGTCTGCTTTTGCTGGTCTCTGCAAGTACTAGTTCCGCTACCTGCTTATCCTGCCAGTCTATTTTCTGCGCTTTTTTCTTTGGGTTGCTGTGCTGGGACGGATTTTCCTAGATTTTCTTAAGTCAATGCGATGGCGGCGAAGAGAGAACTTTGAGGCATTGGAGGAGGGCTTCTGTAACTTTGAACAACTGTAGCGAACTTTACTTGCGGTCTTTTTGCAATCTATTCGCAGCTAGTAAGATATAAGTTTATTTTTCTTTTGTGTTTGTCATCAGTATCTGCTTTGAAGGTCTCTCCATCTCCTTTCTCGTGGAAAAGCGTTCCGAATCTTTGGGCATGTGCATTTACAAGGGCTTTTCGACTGTTCAATGGCAACGCACCAACTGCCGTGTGAGCGACTTTACGTACGAGATACTATTTGCACTGGTGGTGGACGTATGAGTATGGAGATACATTATCTCTAGATTCAAGTGTCCCGTCCACCCCTGATCTGAGAGAGATAACTGCCATTGTATTGAGTTCTGCACCTACTCGGGTGAAGACTTAGACATAAATATGGCTGGCCTTCCTAAGACCAGTCAGAAGATCATTAATTCTGACAGTGTTTTCGAGGTTCTACAGCACTTGAAGATAAGTCCTAACAGAGAGACAAGTACTTCTCATGAGACCTGTCCGCTCCCACTTGTTGCATACGCGCTCTGGAAGATGTGAAGATCCATTCCTATCTCCTCTCATGACTTTTCTGACGCTTGTGTTAGGATTCCTTACACCATAGATTTAGAATCTGGGTCCGCACAAGCGAGGGCTAGGCGTGAGCAGAACGCGAAACGCAGCAAAGAATATCGCCAACGACGGAGTAACAGATCTCCCCCGGTGAGAAAAAGACTAAGGGCCGAGGAAGAAAGCTGGCAAGGAAGGAACTCCTTGATCTTCTCGAAACTCGAATAGCCTCGTTTCTCGGATATCACGGAACTTTCCCCAAGGGGCAAAGATGCCCACGCACAATCAACTACGTTAATAGCACTTTAAACGAAATTTCTGATGCAATTGAGCAGGTCGAGAGATACTTGAAACCCTTGCTTACCTCCATACTTAAAAACCAAGGGAAGAGTCCTAACGAGGCGTTCGAGGTGGATAGGTTCGAAAGAGAGCTATTACTGGTGCTGAAGCAGGAACAAGCGAAGGAAGGAACAGACCGGTGACAGGGATTAGGTGTCTGTTAGCCATGTATATATAATTCAACCTTCATTGTCTCCTAAAATTCTCTACCTCATTTGTTGATAATGTACTTGATTGGGCTTATGCTTCCTCTAGCATATGTGTGGACCATATGTCCGCCAGGTGTATTAAGACAGAATTCATATGAGAAGCCAGTAATGTGCAGACTACATGCAAAAAGGTTGCCAGAGGATGAATTCCACTTACGTCACTTCTACAGACTCCAGAGTGGTGACAATTGCTAACCTGTATGTTGATTGTCTAGCAACTATTTTTGCCATCTAACTGTATTTCTGTAGACCAGATCTTGACTATAGACAAATTTCACACACTTTCTCCTCACACTGTGGTTTGCTGACTGCCAACTCTCTTCAATAGGGTGTGAGAACAAGGCGACGAGCAGAGTTGCTATCCACTAACGCTTCCATCTTCTTTAAACAATTGTTTACATTCTTCCGCCGCACTATATGAATAAAAAGTCATCATCATCAATTTTGAATACACTTCTTAAGTAAGCTAATCTTACTTATATTATCCCTATCCTGGAAAAGAGTTCAGGTGATGTTTGGACCACAAACAGATGCTAATGTTTGTCACCAAATCTCGACTGATGCGTCTGTACCAAAGTTAATGTTCTGGATTGTTTAATTGACAGATTTAGCCTTGATGCCAGGGAAAATGATGGCAGCAAACTGGCTTCAGTTAGCAGGGATGATGTATTGCTTTCGCTTCTGACAAGCGCGACCATTGTCTATTGAAGAATAACACTGAGTTGCTGAGTACCTTTCATACTGCATTCTAAGGTCGTTGTCTCATTGGTAATCAGATTCTGCTGTGGTACGCAGAAACTTGTATTCAGTGCGAGAATGTCCACAAAGAGCTGAGTGTCGAGGTTTCGTTGAATAATACATGGTTCGCTAAAAGTGGTATCTAGGACATTCGTATTTTGCTTCAAAAAGACCCCTACAGACATCACAAGAGGAAAAAGCCCTCGTGGACTATGTGCTACACATGTCTAAAAATGGCTACCCGCTACTGTACCAGTCAAATTCTTAAAATCTTTAGCATTGCTTATTGTTCGTCAACGTTCCTCTAAATCCCTGCATGCAATGGCAATGTTTGACCGCCTGGGCCCAGTTGGCCCTGAGCCATCTAGAGCTGAAGGCGAAGAGATTGAAAGCACTGGATTGGAAGAGGCATGATTGTAACATTTAGAATGGTATTGAGTGATTGGAACGGGGCTTCATGATCCCGCGATTGATCCAGTGAATGTGTATAATATAGATGAGACAGGCATCATGTTAAGTGTCCTAAACTCTTTTAAAGTATTAGTAGGTAAAGACGATTTAGCAATTGCAGAGGAGCAGGTGTAATGCGGACTTTAATCATGGCAATTAAATATATCTCTGCAGACAGTAGGTCTCTCCATCAACTGATCATCTGGCCTGCGTCCACGCATCGCAGTACATGGACCACTCACCCTACCCCTGGATGGCATTTTGCTTGCTTGGAGACTGGATACACTGATAGTGCTATTATAGCTTGTACTAGATTCAGCATGTATTTGATCATCAGACTAAAGCTTGAGCCAATAACAAACCACAGCTTCTGATTAGTGATGGATTCAGCACGCACGAATCCCTTGAAGTCATGGAATTCTGCTATGAAAATAACATAATCCTCTGTTAATAAGCTTCAGCCCTGTGATGTAGGGGTGTTTGGACCATTGAAGACGGCATATTGTGAATAGGTGGAACAGTTGTATTATGGAGGTGACCATGAGCAAGGAGCATTTCTCCTATCTCTACAGCCGGGCACGGAACGCGGCATTCACCCAGAAATATAAAGAAAGGCTCGTTGGTCCAGGACTGGACTACACCCGTTTAATCCAAACAGGGTTCTCCTTGAAATCCAGAAGCCTCCCACAAAGGAGCATCATCTTCAGACAAATAACATTAATGAAGCTGATCCTCTTACACAAGATGACCAGCTACGAACACCTATCCCTTCTGAGAGCTTGGCGTTTTTACGCAATGGAATCGAACGAGATACCCATAGATTTGATGGTCCTTTTAAATTTCGCCTCCAGAAGGTATTTAATGCGACTGAGAAGGCATTTCCTGAGCGTACCCTTCTTGTTGAAGAGAATAGGATATTATTTGAGCAAAATAATGAAAGGACATCTCGAGAATCTGTTGGAAATGCTAAAGTCGTAAGTCATAATGACATTGTTGAAGCACAGAGGAAGCGCGATGCAAGAGACGCCAGTCGAACTTCTAAACGCAAGAGTTCTGCGCATTCATCTTCTACCCAAAGAAAACGTTCACGTACTCAGGAAGTAGAAAGGGCTAAAACGAGATAAAAGCCATGGGAATGACGGAATATTGTTCTGTTTTGGACTTCTAGTTGTTTGGTCTATGTGTTTCTATCGGTTTCTTTTTGTCCATTACGCTGTGGACGTATCACTAGGTGTAGCAACTTTCAGGTATTTCTATATAGCTCTAGACAAACCTGCCAAGATCAGTATAGAGTTCCTCCTAGAGAAGTAGATCATTAATCTCTTTAATATTTAGTGTCTTCCTTATCTGCTAGTCTTCATCCCCATCTACTCCTCGATTCAGTCCACGAGGGCTTTTATGCCTGATGCTTGTCTCTCCACACCCCATCCTTAACAACATACCCACACTCTCTCATATGTAGAGCTACTTCCTTCAGGTCTCCTCGCTCAACCAACATCTTCACAATCTCTTGCCACGCTGATTCATTAAATTTATACTTGTCTCCCCAAATCTGTTGGTGCTCATACACAGCGTCATCCCGTCCTTTCCACAAATATTCTAACACACGGATCCATGTAGCCGCTGACCCGTGAATCCGCGATAAACAATGTCGTATATCTCTGCATGTTTTCAAAATAGACAATTTATCATCTATTTTTATCCCTAGTGTCAGCAGTCTAGGGAATGTAAGCCAACAAGAGTAACAAAAACACCGTACTTACGTATCCAACTTTGCTAAGTCGTGGAACGGCAGGGTTTGATGGGAGGGAAGGTCGGTTGGAGAGGCTGAGATGAGACGATATAGATGTATTTACTCTCTGAGGCTTTTTGGCAAGAACAACGTAAATCGAAAGCTTGAGTTACTATCCAACTTTCTTAAGTGATAATATTTTCTCGGTGAAAATATTTCCAAGTCAAAGATTTTATGTGGACAAGGGAGCCTGCATTGGTTATTGATTAGGCAGCACACAAATGACTGCTTCACTTTGTTGGCGCGGGAGGAGGGCACCAAGTCATTAACCCAAGACAGGCCAAGCCTATAATTAGATCGGAGATATATTCATCCGAGGTATCCGACTAGCCGTATGTTACCTATTATATATGTGAAGCGTTGAATGCTTGTCCAATTCAAGGGGTGCTCGCGGAGCTGGCTAACTACCTATATGGGCACTCCACATCGGCTCCGCTCCACTCCGCATATCAGGATCCCTCATACTTGGTGGATATCATTCCGAAAGGGTTGTAGGTGACGTTGGGACATATGATAGCACAGATGGCAATGGCGGCATGTTTGCTTAACTTGTTGACATCAAACCGGGAGTCAGTGGGAGTGGTGGTTCGCCTTGGCCTTTCCAGACTAAGTCTGGTTTGTTATTCCATTGGCAGAATCAGACCAGATCTATCAGAATCCGACCGAATCCGACCGTTCCCTATTTATTCCTCCCAAACCAGACCTGCCAAGCTTTGGCAGATTACCTCCCGATCACCTTCCGCTGGGATCTGGGTTTGTACGTTTGGAACACCAATGACCCAAGCTACCAGCAAATTGTCCAATCTCCATCCTATCTGGAATTTAACTTTCAGCAGTCTGATGGCGCAGACAATCTGGCGATCAAGGTTCCTTTCGCCCTGCTCAATCTTACGTTGACATCCCCCATCGTGGATGCCGCGATCCAGTACTTCCCATGCCGACCATTTACTCCAGCCGACCTGGACACTCAGTCACCTTCCGAATACCACGTCAGGAGAGCATTTCTCCAAGCTGCATTTATCGGCATGAATTGGGGAACGTCCAAATGGTGGATGGCCCAGGCACCTGGCCCTAATGCATTGACCTCTTCCCTTGTGGTCATCAACAATGACACGGAGACCATTACCAAAAGTGCTCCAAGCAGCGTCTGGGCTCAATCCTGGACTGGAATTCTCCAAGATCTTCCCGTTCAGTCTTCCGGTTCTTCCACAACTGTCTCGACAACGAGCGCTAGCAATACAGATCCTACCGATCCTGATATAAAAGGCCTATCGACGGGAGCCAAGGCCGGTATCGCAGTCGGAGCCATAAGCCCTGGGCTCGAATGATGGAGGGTTGAAACTCAAACCCGCCATTATTGAGGCATGTTGCATGTTCCGGAAGGATTTCTGAAGTGCAGTGTGAAAGTGTGCCTGCCATACATAAGAGTCTACTATGTAGTCAGAAG
>JSYV01000739.1:0-28003 GCA_000787455.1 Evansstolkia leycettana | reverse complement strand
CCAATTGCTACTAAATACTAGTACGCTAGCTTTGAGAGATCCCAGGGTGTGACATCCGCCATCCTGCTTGTAGCTCTTCGAGCTACGTCCTGTCTATGCACCTGTAGATAGCCTGACCTGTAGCTAGAGTTCCTGAGTGTCAACTACCTATATCCATCTCCTGCCTGTCCCTGTGAGCCCATACCGTGACAGTCAGCTTTTTACGGTATGGCAAATCGAAATGTTGGTAATACCACATCCCTATATATGGCATATGCCACTGTACTCTAGCGCTGAACTTGTCGCTCTATTTGACTTCCCCAGAAGTTACTATATTAGTATTGACCTGATGTCTGGGGGTGGGCGACGGCTTCGCTCTTGCACCCAGCATCAAAAATCACGCCCACCCAAATTTGCACTCGACATATATTTTCCTTCTGAATGAATTTTGAATTCGTCTAACCGTCTCATCAGTTGAGTCAATAGTTATATATCTGGCGGCGCTGTCGCCTGGTCTACTTAAATGATTGGATGCGCTTTCAGCGCGAAACCCCGCACGCAATATCCATCAACAGAGATTGCTTTTCAGTGTATTCTCCTCCCAACTGAAGGCCTACGTGGCCCTCCTTCTCCGTCTTCCAAGTAGATATGGATTCAAATGCATCAGAAGATAAGACTAGCCACACGGTCGCCGTGTTGGCCGTCGGATCGGAGTCGTCACATTATGCATTATATGTCTGCTGTAAGATGCCGTCTATCTAATCTGCTAAACATTACTTTTCATCAACTCCTGCGTGAATATTCGAATCGACTGGTGATTCATCACTGACATGAAAACAGAATGACATTTTTTATCAAGCGCGGCCACGAGCGTCAATCCATCGTCAAGTCCGACACTAATGCTAAGGACTGTGCCGAGAGGCTGCGTAGATTGGATGCCGTATCCCCGACTCGTACATTGGAGCAATGGTGGTCGGACAATAAACCGTCCGTGACTCAGACGGATGGTGAGGATGATCAATTCACGTGGTATGTAGCATTTCACCATCCAGATGTTGTCAGTTGTGATCGGACAGAGACAAGTTTTCCAACCGATGCAGCGACACGTTCTAATCACCTCGTTCTGCAGCGCCGTCTGCTTGGAACCCGTTCTCCTCTCCCAGGAAATCAGAGAGCTCAAGTGTCAGCATGTCTTCCATAAAGAGTGTCTGGAGAGATGGTATCTGGGGAACCATTTTAACTGCCCCCTTTGTCACACTAGTGAGTGATCTCGAGAAAGAAACGAGTACGTTTTGGAGGTATGATTTTCTTGCGTGTCCCATTCTGGCTTTCATTTTCGCTCGTCGTCCCGCTTGGTGCTTCTTTCTGGCCAGATTAGATGATTTCGCACTGGTAGACATGGCATTACAGAACTCGTCACGAATGTATTAATATTGAGCTTCCGGTTTCCCATCGCCCACGGTCTCTTGATGGCTAAGTGATAAACATCAAGGTAGCGGCGCCCATTGGGTCCTTCTTCCATCAAAGCGGAAACCCGTCTCTGGAAGGCAAGAATTCCGAATTAAAGTCCCAGTTGTTGTTATTGTACCAATTCAGGAAACTGTCCAAGTGCGAAGTCGCGTCGTCGAAAAGCTCGCCCTGAACAGGTTTCGGATCGAGGATTTGGTCGAGGATATGCGAGAGTTTCTTTTCGGCCTCTTTGCACATGTGGTAATTACCATGTGTAGGACGTGCCACCCATGAAAGACAGGACACGAATACGCTCAAGTTTCGAATGAGCTCCGCGCGGGGTAATATGATATTATGCGGACCGGCTTCTTGCGTTTGGCGGAGGAGTTCCAGGGTCAGGACACTGGCGCTGGGTAGTCCGTAATAGAGGACCTGATTTCACCTTAGTTCTTCGTAGTCTACTTTGGAGAGCATGTTGGACTCACAATCCAGGAGTAATCTCTGCTCAGATCCAGAAGGGGATCCCTTTCTGCGCTGATCTTAATTACGATTGATAGAAGGTGTCGTGACGTGTTGAAGAGAGCGTCCTGCCCAGTGTTTGTGCGCTTGACAAGAGTCCTCTGAAGCAAGAAGGTCGTGTATAAGTAGTCTAGATAGACTAGAAGGAGTGTGAAAGAGGCGGCGTATGGTTCGTTATCGTCCGTTTTGACATGACGGTCGTAGCGCAAGTGATCAGGGCATGCCTCCCAAGTCGCTCGCGCTTTCTCTAGTACTTGACTGGTGTGGGATTAGTCATGAGCTCATCTAGAAGAATCATGATGGAGTGTTTCTCTTACTTCGACTTTTGCACAAGGTCTCGTTGAGGATAAGTGCCCAGAGCAATTTCGAGTGTCTCTTCTCTGAAGATGGACAGAAGGAATCGAAGTCGTGCGGTGCTGACCCGATGTCTCCGGCCATGGGTATCCCAACCTGCTATATCCAATTCGGAAAGCGCTCTATTAAGGGCATCACCACCGGCAACCAGAACGTCGTCACTCAAATCCAGGGGAGGTGTTAGAGTGCAATACCGATAGTTGATGAGAGGTGGCCGCCCGACGAAAGTGGCCAACGATTTGTCCGCGTAGAACGCGGATGCGAAGCATGAGCGGCGCCATTGACGGAGAAAGTAGGGACAGTCGTCCGTCGGGTTGATTTCCTGGTGCAAACCGGCAGCATATATCGTGGCAGACAGATCGCCCAGGCGACGCCACGCTTGATAACTGGAGTCGCCGTACTGCTGCGTTCGCAACATCACGTCATTGTATTGACAGAAGCCCAGCAATTCGTTGGCAGAAGCTGCCTGGTCGCAGAAACTAAGGCATACCGCACTTGCTTCGACGACTTGAGCCAGAAGCTTGTCCTTGGCCTGCGGATCGGGTGTTGCCTGAACGAGATCTGGATCGTTGTCCGGGGTAGACATCAATGCCAGCCCGGAAATTGCGAAAATGTTTCCTAGAGCCTCCCACCGTGAATTCCTGCCGGTAAATGACAGACAATACTGTTCAACCGTCATTGTCTGGTGCGTCCTCAACGGACGAGAAGAATTTTGGAAGATTTGGTTCGCGAGATCCTGGATTTGAGAGTCGAGGTTACTGGGATCGAAAGCACGAAAAACCCGTCGAATGGATTGCATGATAGATTCAATTACGATATTTGGTACAATAGCCACCCAAGTTCGTTTATACAACTTCCGGATCAGCGTATCACAGATCGTCAGATCGTAGAGCAACCTGAGAACGTCCGATCCTGATTGAAGACGGTCCGGTTCCACAGAGCGTGCCGGACTTCCAGCGTCCACGCTATTCTCTGGTTCATCATAAGGGACATCGCTGCGATGCTCAGCAAGGACCGCGGAGTAACTCGTTGAGCCGAGATAACCTGGAAGTGCTGATGGTGGTTCTAAGTGCGCATGGAACCGACCGGTTCCCAATGTCGATCCCGGACTTGACGCACTGGAATGGACAGTGAATACAATTTGTGTTTCCCTTATCGCGTGGAATACGAAACACCTACCTGGAGCTTGGCTGGCTGGTCAGTTTCCGAGGTCCTATAATCGGACTATTTCGGTTTTGAACGACCCGTTTTGTCATTGGAGCTGGGTGATAGAAGCATCGTTCTGGCATATTTTTAGCCGCGCATCTACCACACACTGGCCGTGCATGATCGCATCGCAGCTTCGATTTGCGACATGGCTCACAAGACTGCAGTGTGCCATTCCGACGAGTTGCTGGTGATTGGGCTTGCTGCCCTGGGGAATTCATTTCTGTCATCCTTCTGCTCCACAGCCAACAGAAAGGAAGAGATTGAGATCAGTTGGACCACCGACAATGCTACATCCCCTTTTCCCCGCAATCTGAATTTAAAAATCCATTCAGAGCAGGTCTTTGTCCTTGTCGGAGTAACAATGAAATCGAATGGAACTGGAAGATCCTGGCGGTTCGGAGCTCGGATAAATCTAACCGTAAGAGGTTAGCAAGTTAGCGCGCCTGGATAATCAGGCTCATAATTACTTGCCAGGTCTCCGAAATAAATCAGCAATTTGCAAACGGAGTTCGCCAACTATTCAGCACTTGCAGTGACGATTGAATTCCTTCAAGTCAGTGGTCGCGTTGTCTATAGCTACGATACCGAAAAGGGGTCTGCCCCAATAAGATATCATCACGAGAGACTGTACCTCCTTTCTTCGTGACATCCTGAAAACACTGAATCAGAAGAGCTCAATTGATAATTCCCCAGCTGGTGCCCTTTGGAATACAAAAAGTACTGTATTATGACCTACTTGTGAATTATATGTCACTGCCTAGCTTGCTTGATGGTGGAATGACCAAAATCTCATATGGCTGACTGAGTATTGAATCCAAGAAAACCAAGCTACCGCCAGGACTTTGGCCCAAAAGTCTCGCCTTTCTTGACCATTCGCAACGGAGTCCCTCTTGCATCGGTAGTCTTACCGACAATGGTGTTGCCGAACCAGTTCAATTCAACACCGGGATATGAGAGACAGAAGAAGATGAGAAATGTCCCAACTGCGAGTGCGGCGTCCAGGCCAGCGGAGAGGATGTAATTGTACTTCATCCACCATGCGCGGTACTTGCGCTTCAAGTAACCATTGAAAAACAAGCCGACCAGGCCCCAGGCAATGTAATTTGCCGCTGTCGCTGGAGGAATTGATGCAGTTGATGCAAAAATTACCGGCATATGGACCTGAAACGGAAAATGTCAGCAAGGAACAATCTTAGCGCCGTTCGTTCGAATTACGCACCTTTCTCAGATTTGCCCTTGGCCAGCGCCTGTCCGCAAGGAAAAGCACAACTGGGAGTGTTGCGCCAATGAGGAAGAACCACAGCATGGGACGATACATGGAGCCTTCAGAGAAGAGTCGCTTGGGTCCGATCAGGCCCCAGAAGATGGCGTTGGTTGCGTATCCTGCTGCAAGAGGACATACAAACTGCCACTGATGTTAGTGGGATACCAAGCATCATGAAAAGGTCTTCGAGATACACTTACATTGTTCGTGGCATCTGGAGTGCAGATGTCTTTGACATTTCCCATCGCCCAAATATTGACCGCAGTCTGGGTAAGCCAAGACACGATGATTCCAGCACACTGAGCGGCGAATGTGACACGAGGAGGAATTTTCTAAAATGGTTAGCGATGTGAGTTTCAACACATCCAGTGAATGTCAACAAACCATGTAATGGCCAAGCTTCATGTCTCGGATATATCCTAGTCCTTGGGCAGAGGAGACGAGCGTGAAGATCTTGAATACCACGTTGTTCATCATCTTTCCCGGCCAGATGTATCCAGCTACCAAGGCGGAAATGACGGCTGTGGACAAGGTGATGTTGCAGATTGCCATCATCATGCCAGTTGGGACAATAAGTGTGATGTTCAGCATGATTGCCAAAATCAATCCGTACCATGGCAACTCAGTGTGGTACACATAGAGGAAAGCGATGCTCAGACCGAAGACGCTCAGGAAAACACCCGCGTACCACCACATGGGGACCTGCTTATATCGTCTCATCGACTGCGAACAATCAGCGCCATTGTTTGAATTTTACTGCATAGGGCTGAGTAAATACCCTCGAATGAACATCAGAATCTTGCGTGGTTGAATCCCGCCCGAAGCTTGCAAGAAGGCCATTCCAGATAGCGTCCCTGTGGTAGAGCACGGCGTGGATAATGACTGAAATGCAAGCGGCAAATCCCAGCCCATACGATAGGACAGAAGTAGTCGACAAGAAGACTGGCGAATACGCATGGTAGGCCGTCTCATTCAAAGAAAAGTCTCTGTTCATTACTCGAGTGGTGTTGTACTGCTTGCCTGTTCAATATAGGTCAGACCGGAGGGAGAAATCGTACGTTGAGAGACCCGCCTGAAGATCTTACCAGTATTATCGAAGGTGGCTGACGAGGAGAACGGCATGTACAAGCCCTGCCACACATTACTCCAGTGTAGAGCAGGAGAGACCACCCAGAGGAAGAAAATGCTTCCGCAAAACACATTGACGAGTGCCCAGGTTGGGACTAGCAGGGGAGAGTTTAGATAGCTAGCGATCTGATTCCAGTCAAGCGTCATTGGGAGTAAGTCCATGCCTGTGGTCGCACCAAAGACCTGGTTGACTGTGACATTATTCGGGAAAATCCAGGTGATCCAGGCAAACGTTGTCAGTCCGGTGAAGAGATATCCAGGCACGAACTGGTACGCTGCACCACAGACGAGAACGATCCAGAAGAACTTCATGCGATTGATTCTCCATCCGTTGACCACTCTGTCCTGGAACGACTCATCGTGAAATGTGTGGAGTAGAGCGCATGTTGGCAACACGGCAGGCCATACGCAGAATGCTGGCTCCACGAGGAATCTGTGGAATAGACCCGCGATCCCGAAGCTGAGTGCCTGCGTTGTAAGCAGGAACATGAACCTATAGCCGACAGAGATGGGGATGTGAAGGAACTTCTCGAAAGCAACATAGACGTCTGAAGCAAGTGATCCATTGTCGAAAGCTGTGGCAAGAGACGCCATGATCGCTACGATAGAATGCTCTTTCTGGTTGAAGGGTCCAGGATTCAGCGTGAAGCACCAGCCGAAGACCTTCCAGGTGGTTGTAGGTAGAGTCGCTGCCATCAATTTTCCACAGGGCAAAGTGATCAGGATCACAAGGTAGGCCGAGAGGAAGACTAAGAGCTGTCAGTGTCAATGCTATCAAGACATATGGGAGAGAGGACCAACTGGGTGGAGTGTGAAGTTGAAAGAATTGATTCATTGCCGTCAACAGCATAGTTCCCACAATTCCCAGGAACCAAGCACGAAAGGTATTGACAGGCAGGTCCTCGTCTGATGCTGGAATACTCGCTCGTACCTCTGGATAAGGGCTGTTGCGGATCAGTACTTCATACTGAGCTATACAAGTCGTGTATGCCCGTTAGAGAAGCAGAGTACATACGAATTGTCCCTGAACTCGTTGTCATTCTCGAGAGTCAGCTCTTCTGGGACCTTTCGATGGCCATTCTCAAGAGTCGGCGTATCGAGGTCTGTCGTCTCCTCCGAAGTCTGCATGACTGCACCTTTTTCCGCGTCGTCGTCCTCCATCATAAGACACCAACCATACAAGTTGCTAAGGTGAGGGATAAATTGTCCAGTGCGGACTCAGTACTGGATCTGAGAGAGTTTGATGTGGCAATTGTCTGAAGCCATGGGTGAGTTGCAGATAACTGTGGGAAGGCAAGACTGTGAATTGTGTGAAGATGGCTGAGTGCAGCGTACTCTGTTCATGGCTACTTCGTATACCATTCACAGGCGGGCTCCCAACATGATCAAGGACATTTTGAGAGAGGTGACAACCATCAAATTTGTTCTTTCATATATTGGGCATTTCTTTAGTATAATACACCCATATGTGCCATGTTGTGGAGGATTATTCATTGGTGAAACGTCTGGCGGTGTCACCAGGGTGTATATACTACATAGCCATTCTTCATACAGTAATCAATATCACAGTAATCTGCAGGAATGCGAGGCTTCTCGGACCCTTGCTCAATATGACACAACTTATACAGTTTGATCTTGTCGAGCAATGCTAGGGGGCCAAAGTTTATTTATCTAGTAGCTAATGATCTGCACGCCACAGAGCATCCTGAAGACTTACTGCTGCTATCCTAGACCCTAGGGAGATGACTTGTCACTTTGTACAACCTCAGCAATCCCCGAAAACAAGATTCGAAAATCTTTCTCTCCGAAGGACTACAGTACTATACTGGTGTTACAAATTTGTAACTGTGACACTGATACTCGGATAATAAACATGTCTCTCAGAAACCACACTTCTGGGTTGAGTACTTCGTTACAAACTCCCTAAGCAAACGGGAGTCTAATTTCTTACGCAGTCTTGCCTGGCATGTTTTGAAATCGACAGAACTTTCAAGGTGTAGTGTCCAGTGGTTGTTGAAATAACCATCTTTCGTACAAGTCGAGCGCTAGGTCTGGTTGATCGAGAGGAACCTGCAGGCTCATCAGCTTAGTTTCTTTTCAAGTCCTTTACTTCTGCAGAACAACCATCTTACCATGTGGCCTGATCGATCAACTGTAACAAAAGCAAAGCGCTGCTTTACTGAATTCCCGGTCCTCGCAGAAGCGAAAACTTCCTTGTACGTTCCAGCTTTTCGCTTCTTTCCAGAGACAGCTGAATACCACGGTTGTAGATCCTTTGAAACAAACTCAGCCTGTCCCTTCCAGCGAAGAGAGCTCATCCAGCGTAGATTGCCAGCGGAGTTGCATGCAAGATCAAAGTTGCCATTGTATATGAGAACATCTACCCCGTGTTCTAGCGTGAAACTTACGCCTTCCATCGTGTTCGTAAATAGGTCATTGCCAGCTTGGAATGCCGAGACAATCCCAGATGACTCAATAGAGAAGTTTTTGATTTCCTTAGGAACATCAAGAGCTGCCCATATGCTAGGCTGGTTGATGTACGTTTGTATGTCTAGGGTGGCCGCATAGCAAAGATGCTCGATTTCGCAGATTCTGGTGACTGAATGGGATTAGTATGGAGGAGTATATGAAATATGTTATGAATGTCTTACTATCGAAGGGATCGCGACCGCCAGCATGGGACTCATTATGATACAGCTCGAGTATTGTTCCACAAGCGGGTCCTGTGGCTTCACAGACAGCTTTATCTGGATAATGATAGCAAGCTTCATACACGTAGAGACATCTAGGTAATGCCTCAGCTATGATGTCGCATCTGGTACTATTAAAAACTGGTTTGTCGACACCCGGCTTCGTGGTGCATAGAGTCTCGTAATAGCCATATATCGTATCCAAGGGCGATACATAGCCATTTCCGATCAATATGGACTTCAGCGGTATCTTTGCTCTGTGATGATGCAGCTGGTTTTGTTTTAAGATCTCCATCGCCAATGACGGAACATAATGGCCCTTCTCCCAGATTCGTCAGTACTTCTTCCAAGATACTGAAGACTTGAACACAGAGCGTGACAAACCCCATAACTTTCCCCAGCAATATGGAAGGGCACCTTTCTCCGTTCTGGGAAGACCTGTGTCAGGAGTATTTGAAGGAAAATGTACGTATCTTCGGCCGCAACGCGAGAATTCGAAGGAAGCTCGGTTTCCGCATCGGTATATGACAATCCTGTTCCTGCCGGCTGATCTATGAAGATCAAAGAAGAGTTTCTGGTCCATGAATACGGATGTCTGTGTGTTCCACCGCCGCCATTATTGATACGACAAGGTCCGAGTTCCATCAGCATCCCTGATTATATGCTTTAGCAATTGATTATCTCTGTCTCAATGCGAGTAGAAGGGCCTTTTACCAACCATGCCACTAACGCCCGGTCCGCCAGTCATCCATAGCGTCAGAGGATCGGAGACCGGATCGTTCAGACTATCGAAGTACCCTTTGAACGTCTCAGAAAAGTGTCTTTAAGACAAGGCATTCAAGGGAATCACCCACAGAAGAACACATGTTTTCCATTGAAGTCAAGCCAGCCCGTATATTGTTTAGAGCCAGCGTCGCAGATGTCGTCACTTTGCTCCTTGATTCTCACAGAATACGACGGATACTCGGCATGCCCAAACCTCCTAAATCCATACGAAGTACCTTCAATCTCTTCGATAAGCATTTGTCGAACTCGATCTGCTCTTGCGATCCCTAATGATACCACGGCGAGACAGGCAAGAGTACAGATGAACAAACGCCTCGACATGGATGTGTGTGGCCACATTGCCTGTCAATGAAGAGGAATTCCCTGGAACACAGTATTCTCTCACCTCCTCAATTCAAGATTCTTGAGCACTTCTGGGTCAAATACGATGGTTGACGGTCCATGGACGTAGAAGGGCTGACAGTGACGCTAGTCTGTTAGGGTAACTGAGAACGACGCGGCGGCTTCCATCTGCAGGATCGTGAGTTCGAGGGCGCCCAGAGCTTTCTAGTTTCTTTGCTGAATCTCACGCACCCCATTCAATTCCTTCAATTCAATTCAATTGTTATCTCAATTGATTGCCCACATACTTTTGCAAGCGGAAATGTCTCCACCTTTTATCTTGTTTGGTAGTTTTAATCGACGATTCATGAGTGCACGGACTGGCGTACAGGGTGACCTCTGTGAACATGGGCATAATTGCTTATTATGGCAATATGTTCTGACTCGTTCTCTTCTTGGCGACGCGCTGCGGCGGAACGAACATCGAATGCTTTATTGTGAATCAATATTTAGGCCGTGAAGATGTTCTGATGACCTGTCGTGAGAAGCATAAAAAAAAGCTTTGAGGTCAGAAGTTCTCAGAACAAGTTTGTAGCTTGTTTCTTGACTCGACTCTGACCACTGTTTGGTATCACCTCCTTTGCAACCACAGTGATGGGTCCCCAAATCCAAACCCATCTGCTGTCTTTTCGAAGATTACTGGTCCTGGCTGGGCTTCTTCTTATCATCTGCCTCTACGGTATCTGGTTCTGCATCCATCGAAAGCGCTCAGTCAGCGCAAAGTCCACGAAGACACATACACGATGGGCAATCCTAAATCTTTTCTCTGCTCTGCTATGTACTCTGGCCGTCTTTGGTTCAGCGTTCCAAGAGGACTTCGCGGACTGGACAAAACCTCTTACTGGGTTACTGTGGGTAAGTCAAATGCGTTGGATTCTCCTCAGGCTTCAAAGCTCTACTAACAATTCAAGGCGGTTGTATGTCTTTGTCGACTTGCGCACCTAACGAGTTCTCAAAATCGCCAGTTCTTCCTGAGAAACTCCATCCTTCTAAGTCTGGCGCTGTTGGTTACGACAAATCTCCCACAGCAGATGTACTCTATGATATGGAAAGCGAAACAAGGCGGCGGCTTTTCTTCGTGCTGGGACGTCTTGCAGCTGATATTTGCTTTTACAAGCACAATCTTTATACCATTGTTGACTCCACCCGAGGTTCCCTCTGAGGGAGTGACTCATCCGTCAGAGGCATGCGCACCACTGACCAGATGGTGGCTATACACCTGGGTTAGTCCTCTCGTTCACAAAAGCTATTCTCGTGAGGGCAACATTAGATCTGAGGATCTCCTACCTCTCATGTCTGAAAGCTCGCTGGAAATATGGCTGCAAAGATTCTGTGAGACTCGGCAGGATGGCTTATCATTTCCGGCCACTCTTTGGAGACTGTTCCGCTATAAGCTAGCAGTGACAGCAGTGTTCGCAGGTTTATGCGGAGTGTTTGAGCTTATTGGCGCATTGGGCCTATACCAACTTCTTCTGTCCCTTCAAAGCTCGCCGGATGCTCGATTCAAACCCTGGTTCTCCATACTGTTGTTCAGCGCCTGTCCTATTTTGCGCGGTCTCTGCATGCAAACATTCGAATATTTCGCTACACATACCATAGGCCACTGGAAAGCTGTCATTGTAGCCGCCATATACGAGAAGTTGATGGGTCTCGAAGCGGACGCTAGTGTGGATGTCGGTCAATTACACACCCACATCTCTGCAGACATTGACAGGCTCGGCACTCTTCGCTATACAGTGATGACAGCTTTCATGGTTCCAGTGGAGGTTTTAGTGGCGTCGATTTTGCTTTTCAAGAGTATGGGCTGGTATTATGTTCCCAGCTTAGCATTTCTCGTAATCACAAGGTATCCCTTGTCGACGTTTATTGTCTCGGCTCAGGGAAAAGCTCAGGCGAAAATTCTGCAAGCAACCGATCAACGAATCACAAAAACCAGCGAGAGCATTCGAGCTATGGCAATTATCAAAATGGTCGGGTATGCTCATACTTTCATCAGAAGAATTCTTGATGCTAGGGACCGCGAATTGCAGGCGATCTGGGGCAAAATGCAAATTATAGTGGGATCAGAGATCATTTCGGCAGCGTTTTCTACATTGGCTCTTATTCTTTGTCTTCTTCTATTTACGATGGTGGGGAAGAAACCTCTGAGACCTGATACTGTCTTCACGCTTGTTGCTGTCTTCAATATCATCAAGAGCATGCTTACTCTCAGTGTCCTAGGGGTAGGCCAATATGCACAAGCCATGGTCAGTCTGAGGCGTCTGCGTGATTTCCTTGATTGTCAGAACGTGGGACTTCCCGCAGCATACAATGAGTGCACCAAACAAGATGAGCCCAGAATCCAGGTTCAGGACATCTCTTCTGCCTCTATACAACGTCGCGAAGCACTTCGGATGTTGAACGGCTCCGACATTGAAATCGTCCAAGGCGGCTTGAACGTCATTACAGGAGACGTCGGGTATGTCTTACTGGATGATGTCTCCGAGTGAACAAACTGACTTTGTTTTTAGATCTGGAAAAACACTGCTCTTGCAGTCGCTGATCTTCAACACATCCCCAAGTCAAGGATCTATTAGGCTACAGAAAGCTCCATGTGAACCGATAGGTTACGCCTCTCAAAGTCCCTGGCTTCATAGCGGTACTATTAGAGATAACATCCTGTTTGGATCTCCGATGATCTCTGAACGCTATGAGAATGTCTTGAAGATGTGCGCGTTGAAGCCGGATCTTGCAAGGTTCAGAGACAGCGACCTAAAACATGTTGGAGAAGCCGGTCGAGGAATCTCAGGAGGCCAGCGGCGGCGCGTTGCACTGGCTCGGGCAATGTACTCGACTACAAACATTGTGATACTTGACGATATCCTTTCAGGGCTAGATCCTGCAACAACTGATTGGGTCATCAACAGGTGTATTCTGGGCCCTTTGGCAAAGGATCGCACTTTGATTCTCGTTACAGATGACCAAAGGTGCTGCGAGATGGCTAATTTGATCATTCATATGCAGAACAGGGAGGTCAAGGAAGTCATTCGAAAGTATCCTCTCAGGAACAAATTATTCCCTGAAGGGAACAATGATGACACGCTGTGCTCGCCGTCTATGGAAGCATCCACCAACCAAGCACCATCGAACAGCAATTCTAATGAGTGGAACTCTTGCGAAGACACGATAAGGGTAGCTGGAGAAACTCGCTTGCATTCTCCCCAAGCTTCAGACGGACTTGACAATTTCTCTGGAAAACTTCATGGTCTCGGCTCCAGTCAGTGAACCTCACTCATCCTATGTACATCCTTCCGTGCTGCTTGACTAATATTAGTATAAAGTGTACAACTACGTCCGCTCCTTTGGCGGTTGGCCATTTCTATTGATGGTGGCTGTTAGTACAATCGGTGCCCAAGCCATGGACATTGTATTGCCGACATGGCTCTCTATTTGGAGCCGAACCGGTGATACATCTGGTGGAGGAGGTCCAATCTTTTTGGGAGTCTTTTCTGGTACAGCTCGCCTTCATTACCATGCCGCTTGGAAGTGCTATTAAAGTTATTATTGTGGCTCATCAATCTAGTAGGTCTCGGGATAATGCAAGTCGTGATTCTGACAATATCATTGACATTGCTTCACGCTGGGGCCTGGAGAGCAAGCCGAGATACGCATCTGCGCCTTCTTACCAACATCTTCGGAGCTACATATGCTTGGATCGTGCGTACCCCAGCTGGCCAGATTATCAATCTATTTTCTTCCGATATATCGAGTTTGGACGACTCGTTGATCAAGACATTGCGACCAGTCATCGAGACGTATTTGTCAATCGGTTTCCGGATCATGACTGTTTCCTCGCTCATCCCGGTTTTCATACTGCCCTCTGTCGTATTAACCGCTGTGGCCATTGCTATTGGCCATCGTTACAGATTCGCATCGAGGGCAGCGAAATATATGTATGCTGCTAGCTTAACGCCTTTGTATCATGGTATAACCGAGACCGTATCTGGGCTAATGACGATACGAGCCTTCCGTGCCGAAAAACTGCTACAAAATCGCTTCCATGCGGCGCTCAAGCATCATGTGCGGACCTGGGAAGCTGTCAGTGATCTCCAACGATGGCTGGCTGTGAGAATGGACATTTGCGTCGCGCTGATTTCCTTATCCGTTGCAATTCTGGCGGTAATGCGACAGCATTCCGATCCATCTGCGGTTGGTCTCAGTTTGACATTGACGACGGGCCTTTGCACAGCTCTCCTCTGTAAGTCTTCCATATATAAGGCGAGCTTCGTTCATTTCTGATCCTTTCAAGATCTTGTGTATCTTTCGAGCCTCTTAGAAATTGAACTGACAAGCTACAACCGCATCGAAAAATACGTCGACAATCTTCCACAGGAGCTCAGCTCTCACCCGTTGACCGATGAACCATCAGAAAGCTGGCCGAAGCAAGGTGCAATTGAAGTGAGGCACTTTTCAGCAGGTTATTCGTTAGATGATGATGCAGTGCTCGAAGGTGTGAGCTTTACCGCTTTACCAGGCGAGAGGATCGCTGTCGTGGGACGTACTGGCAGCGGTAAAAGTACACTCGCACTAAGCCTGCTACGATTGACAACCAGACATTCTGGGTACATACGGATAGATGATACCGATATCGAATCGATCGAGATTGATCGGTTGCGAAGACACGTAACCCTCATCCCACAGGACCCTACGCTGTTTGACGGGACCATACGTTTCAACCTGGACATGTCAGGTGCCTTTAGCGACGAAACCTTGCAAACAGCGCTGGACGAGATGGTTGGTTCACGGAAATGGAGGTTGGACGACATCGTCGAGGCCAACGGGAAGAACATGTCGCAAGGCGAACGGCAGCTGATCGCTCTAACTCGCGCGCTGGTGAACAAAAGGAAAATCCTCGTCATCGACGAGGGGACAGCCAGCATCGATCGCAACTGTGAAAAGCGCCTGCACACTGTTTTGCAAAGCAAATTCAGTGACTGTACCATCATTACCATCTCACACCGGTTACACAACATCGTCAACCATGACCAGGTTCTCGTGTTGGACAAGGGCCAGGTTGCTGAGCGAGGTAACCCGCACAAGTTGCTTAGCAAGCGAAAAGGGCTGTTCTACGCTTTGTACATGCAGCAGTGTAGCAAAACAGCTGGCGAATAACGTTGCACAAAGTTCAATTTGTGTCACCCAACTCAAAGAAATATGGGAAGAGGTCGAGAAGGCGCGTAAGGGGGGTCGCTGGCAAAAACGCAAGCCAGTACGAAGCGTCAAGAGGAAGAGAAGGTTGGTGAACATTAGTGGTTTATTATTGGGACAGTGACAAGGAAGGGCTGGTGGGCGGAAGACTGCTTTTGTACATATCACATTGGATCTCGTCCGATGACGCTCATGCAGTTTATGCAGCTAATTTGCACCCTCGAATTCCAGACGATAATGATCTGCAGCTCTCTTCCCCTAGTTTGTCGATCTTCTGAGACATCGAAGATCTGCCGTGCCGTTATTCCGAGAGTCTTTTCGAGACGGTGGCATTGTTGTACCCACAGTTATAACCATATCAAAGTACTACAAGTACCTTGTAACTCAAGATTTGCGTACGCTTCAGCATCATCTCAATACTTGAGGGTACTTGCCGGCTCCATTCCTCCTCCAGATATTCATGGACTTTGGCGCGATTATCTCATCACGCCTCTGTTGTCGGCATGCCTCTTGCCTCTGCTCGTTCGAGCGAAACGGAGAAGCCAGTTAGAAAGCGGAATGTGACTTCGCGCGGCCGGACAGGATGCCTGACTTGTCGAAGAAGAAGGCTACGTTGCGATGAAGGAAAGCCTGGCTGTAATAACGTGACTATGTTCCCCAACTCTCTTCGTGATTGTTGAGTTGTCAGCTACTGACCAGTGCCTAGTGTAAACGCATGAGATTACAATGTGAAGGCTATGCGCAGCGAATCACCTTCAAGGATCAGACGAATCTCGTTGTTGAGAAGGCAGAGGGGAAATCCCACAGGAAGACAAAGCGACCATCGAATGCGACAAGTGATGAGACTGGTATTTCGGACTCGTTCAGCAACAATCAGAAATTGGAGATCTTCTCATCAAAGTCTTCGGGACAACCTATTGAGCAGCCCAGTACCCCCTCTTCCCAGTCCACAGATTCTCGCAACTTACGAGAGACTCGTACATCGCCTGGTATTCTCGACCGTAAAGACAGCAGTGCATCTGGACACAGTCAGGACTCCTTCGCCGTCAAGCACTGGCAGTCAACTGATCAAAATAGCTATCTCCCTATTGAGAGGTATCATAGAAGCTACAAGTCTTCTTCATATGCGGATGCATTTCTGACAATCGAGGAATCCACGCCCACGGTGGATCATGGTTATGTCACTCCATGCTCACTCGCGTCTCTATCTTCCCAATCCCCAAGCAGGGTACTGCCGAACTCGTATCTGGGCCTAGCAGGCGCCTTCGAGTTTCCAGAGGACTATACCTACTTTGAATACTCGACCAGTGCCAACTTCATGAGTCTGATACGGATCTTTCCATTGGCAGAAGTACTCAGAGCAGAACCGATGTCGCCCCACGTATACAACGCCGCAGTGGCATTAGCTGCGCTCAATTTGGCCAGTCTTGAACTTCAGCCAAGGAGATCTATCACCCTGCGCCGCCATGCATTCCATCACAGTTTAAAGGCTGTTCAGAGTCTACAGAATGACCTATCTTCTCCGAGAAAGTATCAGAAACTGGGCATCGATGCTGCTGTCTCTTTGTTTTCCACTATCATGCTTTTGGCGAATTTCGAACTTCAGAGAGGCTGTCTATTGTCATGGCATTCTCATATGCGTGGTGCGGCAACGTGTCTAAACACATGGCACGCGGAGATCCTCAAGAAACCGGCAGGCATAGAGTTGATCAGGGCCTTTGCTCGGATGTCTCTTCTACTTCGGCTGTATAATGAGGACTACAGCGTTACGACGCCAGAATTAATGACCCCGAAACTTGCAGCCTGGATGAAACTGCTCTTGAAAGAATCTCCACGGATGCACGACAGACTACTCCTGTTCGTCGAACAGGTCACTGAGCTCGAGATTCAGAAGCGTCAACAGCCAAATTTGGAGAAGAAATGGGCCGAGAAGAGCGATGAGCTTCTTTCCGAGCTGAACGAATGGTGGAAGGATCTCCCGCCCTGTGAATTCCCCGAAGATGACGTTTACGGTAGTGCATGCCTGACAATTTCTTCCCCTCATCAAGCAGACACAGCATCACTACTCCGAGTTCGGGCCCTCCGTTTCTTCAATTCACCGGATCCGTGCACTGCAGCTGTCAACTATGCGACGTATCTCTGCACCGGGATGCGAGCGCGTACCCGTTATCTACCAGATGTCGGGCGAGTACTACCACCGGACGCGGAGCAAACCACGCTGGAAATCTGCCGGATCGCAGCTGGGATTTCTCCCGTGCTCTTCGGTCAATCATTCACATACAGCTATGGCATGTTGCCATCCGTTGTGGGAGCCTACCGCTGGTCCACGAATCCTGGCCTCCGCGAGTGGGTGAAAAGTTGGCTGGCCGGATACAAAGGTTCGCAAGAAGGGATATGGAACATCAATAAAACTCTCCGGCTTCTTACAGTAATGGAGCGCGAGTTGCAGGTCAATTCTTCCTCGGGATGGCTATTCGTCAAAGCCCGTGTTGTGGATGAACCGCAGGAGCTGTCGGCAGATCTTGAAGAAGCTGGCAGTAATAAGTCGTTCAAGGTCATTCTGCGCTCCAGGAGCACGGAAGGATCTGTGACAAACGTCATCACGGTAGATTGATGCAGGTTTCGGAACCGAGCAATGGGTGGCGATAGGGGTCGGAGAATGCCCTCTGCCTACATCCTGTAGGTATCTAGAGACCCAGCCATCTTCGCTTTCGTTCCTGCAATGCTAATGAGTAATGATGTTATGAATGACTAATGAGTTAAGTGAAACGGCAATGATCATGGTAGTTCTAGAGCGCCATATTTCGTATCGGTATTAGACGGACGATTTCTGTCAGTGCTCTTGGAGTCAACGGACGGATCCAGTGGTGTATCATTGACGAAGTATTACTGTCTTGTTATTCATCCATCTGATATCTCTAATATAACGTCCCGAGACCGTTCTTCTCAGCTTCCAGCCGTTTGAAGTTCCGACTGCAGGTTGTATAAAGCCTTGGGAGGAGGAGGAATCGAAGCGTTTGTGTCAACTCAAGATGAAAAGACACTCGAGCTGTTTCCATCCTCGTTTCAATCGACTCAATCAGGGCAGCGCAGGTTTGATGCAATTGAAGTCGCTTTCGCAGTAGTCCTCGAGTATAGGATCGAAGGAAGTGCGAGCGACAAGGGAGAAAAGAGTGTGCGAAGGGAAGAGCCATGCTTCAAAGGGCTGGTCGCTCAAATCCCCGTTGAACCTCCGACTATTACCAGCCCATCGCCTCAACTTCACCCATCACAGCGTCCATTTCTCTCTCCTACCATCTGGACTTCGGAAGCTGATGAGAAAGAATCAGATCTCGACGGCTCATCCGTGTCGAGTGTTCGATTTTTACCTTGTAAGGTCCTCGCTGCACCAATCAAGCTGGTCAGTATTCCTCAGGCTGTGCGTTTTGCCTTGTCACTCGTCCACAATATCCTAATGAGTTTGCTATAGTCAAGATATTATTTCGGGTGATCTAGGAAATCCCCCCGACAAGAAACGGAAAACAAACCAAATCTCCTCCGTACTCCATACACAATCACCCCTTCCACCAACCACAGACCGCACACGCTAAAAACGCGGAGCCGAGATCTTACCCGCTAGTTAAATGTGGACATTGGACAGGAGACAGAGTACGATCGTGCAAGGGAGCAGGTTAAACTACACCATATCTCTTATCCGAGCTTGAACTCAGGATCAAAGAATAACCGTGGGTGATGGCAAACGCCTTCCTTCAGGGTCTCACTAACAGGCCGTGCTTTGCTAAGAAATGGCTCGAACTGTAGGGCACATTGTACCATGGGAGCGCTGGCGATTTAAAGGATCACATTGGTTCTCCTCCCGGCCGAGTTCGAGTCTCCTTACCTAGCATAAGCTTGCTGGCACGGACACCGCTAACCCACCAAAGAAAGTCATCAACAGTCTGTCAGAGCTAAAAAAAAAAGCCCAAACGTTCTTTTTGCGCCCCTCTTTGTCGTGGGCATCCTCACCGGTAGAGTTCCATCTTGATCGGCCATGTACCGGCCACAATCAGTCTGTGGAGGGGCCCTCGATAGATTCAGATGCGTGAGGTTGTCTTCACTGCTTGACACCAGAACGAATTTTTACAAATTATCCTTTCTCTTGGGCCCTCTCGACATCTCGCCTGCAATATAAGCCTGGTGGCTTGTGTCTCTCTCGCAGAGGATGCGCTGACACCGCTCCTGCGAACTCAACTTCTGTCGGAGGATTGCATTCCTTGACTTCCTGCTTTCTTCACAGCAGGAATGTGATCGTAAACCTCCCAAAATGGTCGGAGTGCCCCGAAGCACAGGATGCCAGACGTGCCTGCAGCGGCGTGTGAAGGTTCGTTCAACTTGACTTGAATCGAATGTGCATGAGTACGGGCTCTGATTGTCCGATTTCAACCAGTGCGACGAGCTTCGACCCGAGTGCTCCCAATGTCAAAGATATGGCGTCAAATGTCCCGGTTACACCAGAAGTCGAAAGTTCCAAGATGAAGGTCCGCTGTTAAGGAAAAGGTTTGGATCTTCGAAGAAACCTGAGAACCGCAAAGAGACCCAAGCGAAACGGCTCGTATTCCCAACAGAATCAATCGATGAGCGCGTTCTACCGTCACTGGTTTCGAAGTCGATGACAAAACAGCAGGCGGAGGTCTTTCGTGACTTTGTACTTACGGCCTTTCCACGCTGGTTTGGGCTGAACAAGTATCGGGTCCATGTGCCATGGACAACATACGTTGCGGAGCGGCTGGGTAAGAATCCAGCTCTGGATGCGGCCATCTATTGTCTCACCTGTGCATTCCTGGGAGACTCGCACTATGATGTCAAACTTCAGAAGTCTGGAAGGGAAATGTACTCGAAGGCCCTCAGCTTTTTTAGAGACACAATTAAGGACGAGAGCTCTATAGGTTCGAGGGACAGCGTCAGCACTTCTATTCTGCTTAGCCTCTTTGAGACATACTCTCGCACAGAGCAGGATTCGTGGGCCAGGCATGCTGGGGGAGCCGCTCTTTTGATGTCTCTGCGCGGCGCTGATTCGCATCTGTCGGGCTTTGACCGATGCCTGTACATGTCCTTTCGCAGTTTTGTTGTCGCTCAAGCTTTCGTCGAGGGCAAGACCTGTATTTTTGAGCAACCGGAATGGCAGTCGCTGATTGATCAAATCAGGAAAGAGGATATGATGGATCCGAGAGCGGACGAACCCATATCTGTGTTCATCGACATCTCGGATCGACTATTCATGGAAGTGGTCAAGGTTCCTGGACTGATCAGCCGAGCTCGGACGCTGAAGGCGTCGGCCAACGTATCGCCCTTGGAGATGAAGCTTTTGGCATCTCGTGTCTTCAACTTGAGCGAAACAATCCATGTGCTAGCATCCGATCTACGCCTCGCGGCCGCAGTCCAAGGTTACAAATCACTCATGGTGGACAGAGCGGCTTTTATCGGGCCAATACCTTCTACATTCCCTCAAGCATTCGCCAACAGTCTGCTTCGCGGAACCGACAGTTGCCTCAAAATCCTCGAATTGCTCTATCATCATCTAACAAACCACGAGACCGCCGCCAACAGCCCGTCGAACGACGACTCTTCGTCGAGTTCCACCTCACCTTCTGTCGCAGGAACTACAGACTCGTTAGGCTCGATGCCTCTTCGCATCGTTTCCGGCCTTCACAGCCATGATGGTGACGAGAAATCCAGTAAATTTCTTATGAAGAATGAAGAAGCAGACATGCCCCCCGTGAGTGAATGGCTGGATCGAGTTGCGTCGTCGATGGGCATGGAGGCATTCAACGTCATAGACGAGACCCCAGATCAATCGAATCCGGCCGTTGATCCTCAAGGGAGCCAGCACAGCAATTTGTACTCAGTCCTCTCCATCCGATGAAATCTATGTCGCGGATTCGATTCATAATGCCGTGATGACCGTTATGTATATGACTCCGTTTCTTGCTTACATGTACAATTATATGTACCCTTTCAGGGATGTGCGTTTATAAGAAGAACCAGTGGACATCCCAGCCAGGCGACCAAGGATGTCAAGATGTGTCTGTTTCTGGACTTCCATATTGCTAACTTCACAATCTTTCATTTGATGACTGAATGATTGGCGTGCATCGTGTTGCCCTGCGCCATAGAGATTGATTTTGTGCCCTGAGATGATGGGCTCTTTTTAAGGCATCTTCACAAGCGATGATGGCCATTTTGGAATTACACTTAGAGCGCAATTTGGCACAAGGCGTCTCTTGAATCTAGCCGAGGTATATCTACAACTGAAGCACTAGATTACCATCTGGGTTTGCGGATGACTTCCCTATAATGGCACTTGACAGGTTATACTGTACATCTCCAGCAGACTTTCATCGGAGGCATTGAAGTCTCTCAAAAACATGTCAGACTTTACATATACGTCGCATTTAGAATAACAGCGTTTGAACTCATTATTCAGCTTGTCATACGGACGTAGATCGTATGTGTACAGGAAGAAATTAACTTTCGACAGAACACCACCGCTATCAGAGAACCGTAAAATCCGACCTCAAGGCTAGAATGCAATAGGTCCACCACAAATATCTTCAACAAGACTCAAAGATCCTATTGATTTCCAGGTTTTTGAATCATCCAACCATCAACCCTCAGTGCAGCCAGCCGTACGCCGTAACAGAGATGCCCGAACCACCGATTTTGAACCGGAATGACACCCACAAACGATGAAAAAGCAGAAAGAACTCAAACAAGAAGAATAGAAAGAATCCAAATAAAGACCTATCTCTATGCAATGCAATGGTTCGGGGGTACGAAGAATGTCCACAACCCAAGAAGTGCCAAGATAGGGATGAACAATAAGCGACAAGAATAAAATGTAACAGGCGAAGGATACATCAAACAGGGCCAGTAGCCTGTCCAGAAAAAAAGAGTCAAATGAGTCAAAGAGTCTACCTCACCCGCGTAGGACTCCCTGTGCTACCGATGCGGCCGCTGGGTTTCCGTACACCTCTGGACTCGCTTTTGCTATCTGTTGCGCGCCTGGGACTCGTGCGGACTTTAGCCACCGAGATTCCATTTCCGCTCTTCGTGCTAACAGGCGTCTTTGGCACTGCGGTGGTATCGACCCAATTCTCGCGGTCCTCATGAATGTCATCGGCCAACGTGTAGCTGGCAGTCAAGGTTGCTGAGTAGCTGATGGATCGCTGAGTTGGCGAAGCAACTGGCGACCTCGACGAGCGTTTGGCCAGCATGCGGATCTGAATCTCCTCTTCGCTCTCGCTGCTATCGGTGCTGAGTCGATGGCCTCTTACTTGTGATTGTTCCCCTGTCTTGTGAAGCTGCTTGTCAACATTGAGGCTGCCGGAGGTGGTGCGAGCATAAGGGTGATGTCTAGAATCCTTGCGATGAGACTTCCGCGGCTGACCAGGAGTAGGCGCGGGAAGATGATCGTCCACATAAGTACCGGTTCCTTCGTTGTGATCGATTTCGCCGAGGGCGGAACGCTTGGAATGGCTATTGTTCGGGGGCGTGGCTACCGTTCCGTTGCTTACACGCTGCTTGGAGTATGACCTGCCAGGGGTGACAGGAGCGGCAAGAGCCAGCTTTTCTCTCATCGAGTCCTCAAACCACCACTCACGGAAAGCTCCCTGGTTCAGATGCAACCAGTGCTGTTGTGGTCCGACAACCATCCCTGGCCGCATAAAGCGCATGAATGCGATGATCTCGTTTGCAGTAAACCCGTATCTGTAGATCAGATAGGCCCCAATCAAACATCCTGTGCGGCCCAACCCGGCTTTGCAATGTACAGCAATTGACTTTTTCTTCACAGTGATCATTTCATGCGCCATTTTGATGAATCGCCTCACCAATGGCAGTGGGGGACAGGTGCCGTCTTCAAAGATCATGTCCACGTGATTGATACCCAAGGCTGTAAAGTAGGAGGGCGAGTAGAGCTCCGAGTTCAGCCGTACGACCAAACCAACGTTACGCGACGCGAAATGAGCCAGAACGTTTTTGAACGGAACAGGTAGCTTGGAGGCGAGGACTTCGGCAACCGTCGCCGGTAGCGCAGCATATTCAGGCGTGTTGGGAGGGATTGGTGCAATCGGTTGGTGCTGTGGAGAAGCAAAGGCCAGAAATTGAGGGGTAATCCAGTTGAAGTCGCCCATGTCGACACGTTCATATTTCTCGTATCTAACAGATAGATTAGTGCATCGCTTTGTATGCCAATATGAGGACAACATACTCCTCGAGGCTGAACTCTCGTAGGCCGCACAGTGCCTGCTCTTTTGCTTTCCAGACGCCATAGACTACATCTTGAATGCTCAACACAAAGTCTGCTTGGCTGTATCCCGCGTCTCGGAAAGGCATGTAGGGAGGATCTGCTTGAGCGATTGGTGCAAGTGCCAAATGAGGCGGCCACGACTGAATGAGAACCATATAACAGGCGACCAAACACGCCGCGTTTGCACGACTCCGTGAGTCGGGTTTGCTGTAAAACACGACAGCGCGGTCATTGTTCGAAGGGTCACCGAGGATCTCGTGAAAATGAACGGCAAAGCGATACAAATGGCCAATGTGAAGAGGACCAAAGTCAGCATGAAAGGCGTTGTAGAGCAAGGTATCGTCAACAGTGAAGTAGACGGGAGCGCGCTTCTTGGGACTAGCGGGTGTCGTGCTCTGCTGAGCTCTCGCCGACCTCTTGCTCGGCGACTTTGTCTGCTCCGATGGAAATGGGAAGGGAGCCCTCGGGTCTGGTGCAGAGTCGTAGGAGGCCAGGTAAAGCCGATCTGTTGGGATCCGGTAGGTGGTCAGTCACTGAGATTGGGGGCAGCAAAGTTAGCGATTGGAGACTTGATCGTCCCCAACCGGCAATCAAAACAAATGTACGCACCTTGAATGTACTCGATCACCTGGCCATAAATGCCCGAGTTCGAAGACATTTTGATACGGGGAATATGTACTGCAGACGAAGTCTAGCAATGCAGGAATAACAAACAAGTATGACGGATGAAGGGTGAACGGTTCACTTTTGGTAGAAGGATTGACCCGCGACTGTAAGATAATGGTCTCGCCTGAATCAATAATGGAAAATAGAGCACCGGTCAAAACTCGATAGTCATGGTCTGGCTGATCGTCAACTGCCCCAGATAGCTGTTTTTCTTCTGCTCTATGGATGCTGGTGGAATCGCAGCCGAGCACTCCAATGACTTGGCTGGGTGGCGTTGTAAGGATAAGGGGAGGGAGCAATTGAGCTGAGGCAGAGCCAGAGCAAAGGGGAATAACTAATCAGTGAGGGGGAAGAAACAAGAGAGAGATGGAGATGATGTTATGAAATCAAATCCATGGAGACCACTTTCGGGCAGCTGTGATGCTTGCACGCTAAGTGGCAGTTCTGTTGTGATCGTCCCCATCGGGAATAGCGCCCCGCGTTGACAGGACAACAGTGCCTGGCTGCCTGAGAACTGAGGCTGAAACAGCTGTGGTGCCTGAGAATCCGCCTGGGCGGAAGCGACTCCACCCAAACAAAGCCAAAACAAATAACCTCATTGTCGTCGCCATAACAAACAAATCACCATTGCTTTTCTCACAGGTATTCGAATAAGAAAGACAACACCCGTATCGTGTGCCATTCAACCTTCTGAATGATCTTGAACTTGTTCTTACTTTCTTCCTGCTATCCTCCCCCGGACGTAGTTCGTTGATCGTGGCCATGCTTTTCCTCCCACTGACTGACGACTGACGTACTGTCATCCCCGTCTTGGATTGCAGCCCATATCTGCTGGATGTCTCCTTGCTGTTACCACGAGGCCCCCGACGATGTTATGACATCTCTAGCTTCGCGAACAAAGTCTCGCCCCTTGACTCGCTGACGCGCGTATCCCCGATTCCCCAGTTGATTGCGGGGAATTTGTCCCGCGTCTCAATTCCTCTTGACACGCATTGAGCGTCTGAATTTCGCCAGCTCAACCCAAGGACTTCGTTTTTTTTTTTACACGATAGCAGGGACAATTTGCGCTGCTGTGCCTGATAGCCAGCAATGCGTCAAAACTGAGCATTTATTCATAAGGAAGATGATACCAGCTTACATCCATTCCCAACCACAACCACATTTTTACCTTTCAAGCTCACATCGTGGTTCCATTCTCGCAGAGTGGAATATGGCTCCCTTGAAAGAAGACGCACCAGGGATATCGCACGGTCATGGTTCAACGAGTTGACCAGTCGCAGCGAAGAGGATCTGGCACTCAAGCATGAACTCGCGGCCGGTATTGACGTCCCGTAGGAAATGCAGCCATCGAGGTGCGTCTTCGCACCTTTGTACTTCGGTTGAGAACGTCATCTTGTCTCGCAAGCCATATTTATCCACCATCATCTTCGTATTGCTTTATTTCCTCGTATGACGGCATGAGTTTCGTCCAATTCGGGTTCAACGCAAATGAGAAACTATAAAGGGCGCAGGCGCATCCTAAACGAGATTGAGCACTTATGACTTTTGAATGGAAGACATGGGAGATTGATAGGTCGCACCTGGATAGGAATTGATGTACCATGTTCCACCATTTGCGGGTTGGCGTTCGAAAAACCTGATGTCATCGAGTTGATACCATCTCTTCAATGTAGCTCCGAGAGTGATTGCACTGAGTCCTGTTCCAACACAGGCAACATGACTGTATGATGGGAGGTGTTGAGCTTGGTCGTGCTTAGTAGCTATAGTACCGATTATATTCTGAGAAATTAATGACTCTGGGAATGATCAATGGAGAAACAACATCGCATATCGCAAGAGATATGTCGTAGACTGTTGTGCTCATATCATCAATGATGGTGCTTGTCGGAGACGGTTATGCCAGTGGTTTGCCCACTAGGAGACATAGTGTACCACAGAAGCTGACTTGCGTTGATCTTGAACCATAACTGGTATCATACTCCGTACTACTCTCCGTATGTCATATCCTTCCACCAAGGCCTGTCGATCCCGTCTCAATAGGAAAATGTGCACAGGTCTCTCCGTGTCGATCGTTATTGTTCTCTAAAGGACCATCGCGCGTCTTCATTTCCATGAAACCCCTGATCAGCATATCGTAGGGGACGTTGGTAGTAAGCCGGAACGAACACCAGTATTGTCCCTCAGAACCGCCTGATTACCATCTTGTCGAAGCTGGTGTATATATACCGGTCATCAACCTCTCCTCTCGGAGGAATCCTTCTTCTCTGATCAAGCCAGTCATTCATTTCCAGTCGCTCTTTCCAGCTCCCACCCACGTCTTCATCCACACTCCTTTCTATCTCCGTCGCTCATTTTTGTACAAACCTTATCCTTGAAAACCAAACAGTCAAAATGAAGTTCACTGGATTCGTTGCTGCTCTTGCCGTTGCCGGCTCTGCCTCTGCTTTGGCCATTCCTCAGGTCACCGTCAGCAATACTCTGAACAAGTTGGACAGCGTCCTCACCAACGTCGAGGGTCTCGTCGGTCAGACTCTCACTTGCCTCACTGGCGATGTCGACCTTAGCCAGGTCCAGGCCGGTATGCCCTAGATCGACCAATCGGTATGACAAACATGAGATAAACTAATACTGACATGCGAATTCCAGAGCTTGTCGCCATCAAGTCCCAGCTCACTGCCCTTGCTCCCGTGAACAGCAAGCGCAGCGTTGAGACTTCTGTCGAGGGCATTGCTGAGCCTGTTGTTGGCAACACCCTCCAGACCGTGAGCAACGTCGCCGCCCCCGTCAACACTGTCGAAGGCCTCGCTCAGAACGTCGCCGGCGGTGTTGTTGGAGGTAAGAACTCACTATCTTGAGAATTTCAACAATAAGCGCAATAGCTAACGAGGCATTCGCAGAGGCAACCGGCGCCGTCAGCAGCCTCGGTGTTAATGTTGCTGGTGTCAAGCGCGACATCACCGCTGTCGCTAACACCCAGGCTCTCGCCGAATCTCTCATCCAGAAGGTCCAGAGCGGTAAGTAGTTTTGAGAGCAGTGAAGTATGGCTTTGATGGGTAAGCAGATACTGATACGCCAACTCACAGGTGCCTTGGATGCTACCGGCCTCAACAACATCCTCGTTGCCCTTGCCAACCTTTAAACTGATGAAATCTGGAAGATATTCATCTCTCTTCACGCATAATTTCCACGTACTCCTTTTTTCTCTCTGGACGCAAGCATATTAATTCGGTAATCTATTTATTAGCGACATGTGTCATGCATGGCTCGTTCGGGGAAACCTAAAGGGAGCCATAATGTGAGAGTGTTGCGGCAATTCTTCATTTGATGTTTCGGTTCTCTTGGGATTCTGTTGATAACGGGCCTTTGGATAACTCTGGCCTTGTGGATGAAGATATTCCTGTAAATTACCTCCATTCAATTTTTCCGTCTTCGAACATTCTTCATCAGATGCTTTAGACTTGGTTAGTAGGTCTTTGGACAGGAGACAGACTTTGAAGCCTCGAGGATGAACCATCGCGCTCAATAGTTTCTGCTGGGCTGCAAATTGCGGTAGAGACTTGGTACCCCCAAACTCCTTGCCATGTACCGCAGGAACAATCGATCCTGCATTGTATCTAGGACATCTTATCTTTGCGTCAATCGAATCTATGGAGGATGTAGAATATGAGGAAGAGAATGCGAGTCATGACAAATGGCATTCCGTGAATTGCCTCTGATACTGGACAATTCAGAGACAGAAGAAGGTAGCTATGGGTTAGGTACTGTGGCTGAGAGTATGTTGGAGAAGATTGAATGTCTTTGTCGCAAGGAGATACGCAGAGGTGTTGTTGATGTTGAGCCTGAGGCCAAAAGCAAGGAGTGCTGACTCATCCATATTTCATCAAACGTAATCCACCACCGAGCGGCGCACACCACCGAGCAGCGCGCTGAAAATCCCACAATACTGTTACACCTACAACGCCGAAATGCGAATATATTAAAAAAGACTATATGAAAAAGCACCTAATGAAGCTATATAAGAAAGATGATATAGTATGCTATTTACTAGGACATCTAGTCCTAATATGACTAACAACATGGCGTTACTGCATCGTGGTGGTGCTC
>JSYV01000737.1:0-63258 GCA_000787455.1 Evansstolkia leycettana | reverse complement strand
AGAAATTTTGCGTTGAGCCCGTATTTTGCGTTGAGGTGTCGGGGTCGGTTAGATCAGGTTTGATGATTTTGCTTCCAGTAATTAATTACTGAGTCGTCCTGGCTTAATGCTAATGTTAATAGGGGGCCTTTTTCTTCAGAGAACTGTCTCCACCAGCTCCAGCCGCAGCGCTAAACCACCTACTCTGAATACTGCACGTTACTGACCGACAAGTAGCAGACTCATTACTGGCTGAGACGTGCTCCTTGGCGTCTGTTCACCGACAAATTCTCTGAACAGACTTTCAAATGATGTTCTTCCAGAAACCACTTCATGGAAGAACTACTACAGTCCGTCAATTGATTTAAAACAAGCTGTCCAAGAATCTATAAGGACTGTCTCATGGGCAGCTTGAACCAGGTGTCCAGCGAATATGCTAGAGAGAAACTATATACTGGAAAGCTGGGATTGCTACTACTGCAGTGTTGAATTGAAGCCATACCTACTGGTCAAAAATACAACCTTATCATAGTAGCCAAATAGACCTTAAGGGAAATGAGTCCAAGCTCTGACTTGAAAGCAGAATTGTGGGTGAAGTGCACAAGGTTGAATTACTTCTATGCCTTGATCGCATGTCGAGCGACTAGGTAGGCTGATTGCCGTCTTCTTTCCCGTATGATCGGACTTTTGCAACTGGGATGAGAGTCAAATGTCAGGAGAATCCTATTTGGAAAATCTCGGAGTATTTAGCTACGGCAACTGGGTATTCATTGAGAGGTGAGACGTCATATAATCCCAGGATTCAAGATGGCATAGACCTAGGAATGCCGCCAAAGCCCAACTCCGAATACCATGCAACATGCGACACAATGCTGTGATTAAACCGGTGGCCAGAACTACAAAAAGAGAGAGAGAGAGAGAGAGCTAGAGTTCAAGGCTTTGAGCCTCCAAACTAGCTGTGAATGAAATGGAAGGCCTTTCCGTGACCCCGAGACATGACCAAAACGCCTGACACCAAGAATCGCACTATGAGAATCTAGAGAAAATCACACGAAGCAGCCTTTGCAATGAGCGAGACTTCATGTTGCCGCGGTAAGCGCCTTTCTCTTCAGCACGCCCAATTCCTCGAGTCTATTCCAAGCCCGACTCATATCTGAACCCTGGTCTCCCAACGTAGGACGTAGCTCCAAACCATCAAGAAACTTGATAGAACCACCCGTTCCTGCGTAAAGCATAAGCTCAAGCACTTTTCGCCTCAGCCGTGTCGAGTCATCCAGATGGGACAAATACTTCTTGTCCACTTGCGCGTCAGCGGGTGGAAGAAGGTACGGATCGTCGACTTCAGGCTCTCTTGCGGATTTGGCATCGTGCTCATCTTCTTCCCACACGGGAGAACGAAGAATATCTGCAGTGCGCCCGATGCTGGCTAACGTGGAAGGAATATCACCACCGACCGTCTTCTGCCGGCCGTTTTGAATGTCTTTTGCTTTTGATTTTCGCTTGTCTTGAATCTTCCCACTTCCGGTGATAGCTGGTGGGTAGAATCCTTGTGTGAGGGGATTGTCTCTGAGATCCACCTTCTGAAGGGAGCATGCATTGCCTTTTGATGTCCGGCCGATGTGACTCAACGCTTGGCAGAGTCTTCTCATCCGGGCTATACGATTGCCAGCGACCGTCAATCGGGACAGACATTTCAGGCCAACCAATTGCTCAAGATTCGCTATCGAATTGAAATTGAGGTTGAGAACTTTAAGATTCGGAAAACTCGCTGCGAAATCAGTGGGAAGGTCAGAGATGGTGCATGCTGCGATGTCCAAGAGTTGCAGGCTCAGCAGAGGAACGGATGGCGAAAGAGTCCGTGGAGTCAGCTTATTGGAAGATAAAAAGACCTTGCGGACGTCTTTCAAGAGGCCCAGGTCGACGTCAAAATGGGGACCATTTCGGCCCCATTTCGGGAGCGTTTGCTCTCGAGCAGAGAATACTTCCAAATGATGACACTGATCGAGGCCAGCAACCGAAGGCAGGCAGTTCTGGTCGAGGTACAAAAGATGCAGCGATGGAAAGTGACTGATGTCGAGAGCACGCAAGCAGTTGTTGGAAAGCTTGAGGGACTGTAAGCTCCGCAATGGCGCAGTTGCATCGATTGCACTTAGCTCATTGAAACTCAGATCCAATGCTTCAATGGATGGCAGCGAGTCGATACTCCGAACGAAGGTCAATCGGTTGTAACTCAAGTCTAGTTCACGCAACCGGGTACTGTTCTCAAATTAGCATTGATCAATAAAGAGAGTGCATTGGACTAACAGCTCTGCTCCTTCAAAGTCCACCGCAGTCAAGCAGTTACTACTCAACTTCAGACTGAGAAGACCGTTGAGATCGAGGATGCCATCGATACTGCGAATGTTGTTGTCGCTTGCATTAAGTTCTCGCAGATGTATCAACTCCGCGAAACTATCCAAGCTCTCCAATTCATTGCCCGAAACATCCAGGTACTGCAGGTTTGTGAGGTGACCCCAGGCAGTTAGATTGGAGAGGCAGTTATGCTGTATCTTCAGCACTCTCAGACTGGTCGGGACGCCACTTAGCTGACCGATCGCATTGTACGAGACATCCAAGTCCTCTAGACGAGGGCAAAAATCATGTAGCCGGTGAAGAGTAATTAGACCCTTGTCACGGAGCACGAGACGGCGCACATGCTCCCAGTACGGCTCAAATGGTTCAACATCCGTGATGTGCTTCACTAATTCTTCCGTTGCTAGGGCGAACGTGCCGTGAACCTGACGCAATGAGGTCGGATGGGTACGTTGAGCCACATAGCTAACCTCAAGATGCAAGGGATGGTCAATCTGATTGAGGGTAAAATCTGCCAAAGGACTCAGGTGGAAACTATAGCTGGTGTCTGGTTCACTGTGCTGAAGATGAACCAAAGAGCTCTGCAGGTGATCTCTGACTGGTGTAGAGTCAACAGCTTCGGTGTTACTCCGCCGAACCAAGCTCATGTCCGCGGCTGCATCCTCGGTTCTTTCGTCTATCCTTGAGATCGGGCGACGTATGAATGGTTGTCCTTGTGGCCTCTCTTTCCCAGTCCCCGCCGTTCCGTCGTGAGAGTAAGCCTGAGATGCTCGCCCCGGTTTCGTAGGGCTAACATCGTCGGTGTAACCTATGTGCGAAACGAGCGGCGATGAAAAGCTGATTGTGACAACGCGAGCCTTCGGGGCTGAGGCTTTTGCGCGACGTGAAGGATTCGAGGTGCGGCCTTCGTGGAGCTGGATCTCATGCTCAATTTCCTCGAGTTCTTCTTTCTTCTCCAACTCATCTGTTCCCCATGAGGTGGCCCGAGTCCCCGAATGAGGAGCACTCGAAGTGTACCGCGTCGTTTTTGACTGAATAGAGCTGGTATTGACCGACGGCTCTCCTTCTCTTGTTTGTCGTCGATGCTCCAGTTTGCTCTCCGACGTTTGTGCATTCGGTGAATCACTCGCTTCATGTCTGTCCTTCGAAGGGCCAGACTTGCTAGTCTTTGCTGGCGAACTGAAACTCTGAATCCTCATCATCTCCTCTAGCTCGTCAACGCTGAGGTCAGGAATATCCCTGAATGGGTCATCTTCGCTATCGTCACTCTTGGGCTTATCCAGAGCTTTCTCCACCTTCTCCTTTACCCACGTATGCTTGAACCGATCATAGGTCAAACCATTCACCTGTTCTGGAATCAAATGGGACACCAAGTCCGAAGGCAACACCCCCTTAGCGTGAGAGCTCTGCGAGGAGCCAGTAGGTATAGAACGCGCGCTGACATGGGTGTTGATAGTGATGAGGTCATGATCTTGGAGCCCGTGATTCTCATCAGCGGATGGCGCAGAGTGCCTTCGTTTACGCTGTTCCGCGGGAGTTTCTCGAATCTGGAGATTCTTTGGGCTTCTTTCAACGTCATCCTCGGCTTCATTCTCCTCGCTTCGAGTGACAACTTCTGGAAGAGCTCGGTGAGATTGTCGTTCATCAAGATGCAATGACATCACGGACGCCCCCATCCCAAACTCCAAGTCGTCATTCTCCTGGAACTTCTTCAGGTGGCTCAAGATGCGAGGATTCTGCTCTCGAGGCTCTCGTAATTTGCGCATATCGACACCACCTTCCCTACTTGGTGGACGGGAGAACTCTTCTCGGGTTGAGCCATCCCCGTAGCTCTCCTCGTCTGGTTCGCTTTCTATGTCGGACTCTTCCACACTTGTCAACCCACGCTTGACTCTACCATTGGCCCGGATGATGTCCATGATCTTCGTAGCTTCGTTAAGGAAATCCTGCGTCGTAATGGATCCTTTGCGGACCTCTTCGTTGACACCGGTGATTTCTACCCTTGGAAGTACCATACCGTCGGAGAACGGCTCATTATCTCGCCCACTGCGCCGTTTGAGGCTAGTCGAATTTCCTTGGTGTACGGAGGACCTCGTTTGACTCGGGGTCGGAGTCCTGGGCCGCTGCGTAGACTGAGGTGGGACAAGATGACCATCCTCGTCGTAACCAATACCCTGCTTCATTAAGCTGCTCTTCAGCAAGGGCATGTCATCTGTGAAATGATCTGAAGCGTCCACGTTCTCCGGACTTGCGCTATCAATTCCCTGTAATGTTCTGCGTCTCTTCGGGTTCGGGTCCTTCGCTGGGGTATTCGGTGTCCGCTTGGTGTCGTAATGAGTTAGATCTGCTCTGTTTGTCGCAACACTGCTTCTTGTGGCGCTCGCATGAGAGTTACCACCTTGCCACATTCTAGCCCAAGGTCTCCTGCTAGATGCAGAATCGACTAATTTTGCATCGCGTGTACGGTCTTGACGAGAGTCGCGTCGGATATGCTTCCGCGCTGCAGAGGACCGTTGAGGAGAATTGGCATGGAGAGTGGGTTCCCAATACTGCTTTTCCAAAAGCTTAGGCTCATAAGTGCTTAGGTCGGAGAAGTCGAAATTGTCAAGTTGGCCATCACCAAACCGGTTGATCCGCGGATTCATGGCATTCCTAGACCTTGGGCGTTCATTTAGTCGGTAAGACTGCTCTCCAGGAGCTTCCTTTCTTGCGCTCAGAAAATTGCGATTTTCTCCTTTTCGTCGCGCCTCCTCGGAAGGCGAGTCCGGCTCATCTTCCTCAGGTAGATTACTAAAGGTCTCCTCAAACTGACTCATTCGTCGAAGAAGCTTGTTATTCGTAAAGGTGTCATGATTACCGAAGAGTTTCAAGGGACTTCCAGAAGAGGGCATGGCTTCAGCGCTATCACCAGCCGAGGTTCTGGGGCGAGCGGATGACGGTCTTGCTGACGCCGGAGGATCAGTTGCAGAGTGCGCTTTGTGATAAAAGGGAGGAGAACTCCGGATCCTTGATTTGGCGAACGTGGAAGGAGACAGGCGCTGGGACGGAAATGACGATGGAGTCAGCTGTCGCTTGAAGAAGGAGCCATCGCCCAAGTACTGCCCTCGTCGAACGCTCCCGTACTGGGTGCCCATGGAGAGATCCTTCGGAAGGGAATGGCTCGTCGAATCCAAGAAACTATCTTCTGGAAGCATATCGTCGTCCTCGTCGTCGCTATGTTGATACATAATGTCACTATCACTTGCTCGAGAGACAGGTCGGCCTCCCGCAATTGAAAGCCTTTGTAACTTGCTGTTGATCTGCTTGAGCGCCGATTTTAACACGTCTGAAGTACCAATGCCGTCCAATGTGTTCGTTTGGGACAGGGTTATGGGAGTGATTCCTTCATTCCGCAGGTCTTCCAGGCCACTTGCAGATCTTAGATGGGTATCATTTAGTCCAAGACCATCGTAATTGCTGCCTTCATTATCCAATACGTTGCCCGTCCCTTTCTTCATTCTTGTCGTCCCCGTCGATGATTCCGGTGAGCCACCGCCAGAGTCTGCCTGAATCTGTATCTCCGGGTTGGCACGAGACATATTTGCATCCTCATTCGTCACATCTTCCTTTGTCAAGGATTCGTTTACCTTTTCAGGTCCCTTGTCCTGAAACGTCCACAAATTGTCTGCTGGTGTTGAAACCGGAATCGTCTCCTTTTGCCCTGCCTCCGATCCAGGGGTGGGTGGTTTGAAAACGCTCTCAAGACCGATCGGGGCAAACAGATCACGCTGCTCTCCGGATGGGAGCTCGCCGCGGACGAGTCGTTTGCGCCATTCGGGTGTCGATTCTCCTTCCTTGCCCTTCTTGGGTTTTATTCGTACAGTGTTCTGTTGAGTCGATTGACTGGAGATATTCGACACAGACCGCAAGGGCGATCTGTTATCCATTGAAGGCCGTGGTTTATGCCCCCCAGCCACTTTTGGCTTGGGACTTGCGGTTGACTTCTCCGGGGCCGGCGATTTCGACTTGAGCGGTGTCTTTGGTGTTCTGGGTATGATTGGCGTTCTCTGGACCTTAGGAACAGGTTCGCGCTTGATAAAATGGCAAGGACGGGACACTTTTTTCTTCGCGTCAACTGGGGATTGTTCGACGGAGCGGCGCGCGGGGACTGGAATGCGACTTGGAGAGTTCTGTAAACTTGAACGGCGGGAATGGAGAACAGGGCGAGGGGGGATTGGACTGGTTGGTGTCCCAGGCATTGATGGCCAGTCTTCTGAGAGACTGTCCAGCCATGGTTGTTTCTGGTTGCCCATTTTTTACTGCTGCTGCTGTTGTTGTTATATTGGCGATGGTTTCCAGCGCAATGGACTTGTTTGCGCACGTTTCGCGAGCGCGGACGGTCCCAAGCTCAAGCAGAACCAAATCAAAGGACAATAAATGCTAAGAAAGGAAGAATATACCAGCAAAACATATAGCCCTAACGCCTAGTATGCATACAACCGTAAGATGGAAGGGTAAACAAAAAGTGTTGCTAGGCCATATCTAGGGTAAACAATGCTTGTTGGTTTCGGAGTCAGAGAGAGCCTTGGACTTGTAGGCTGGAGATGGGGCGGACACAACCGCCCAGGTTGACCATGGAACAGCCCGATAAACCCGCAGGGCAACTGATCCATTAACATTGGCGATACCTACATGGAATTATTGCATTTCTTTCCTTTTCATAGGTAGTTATATACGGAGTATGGTGGTATCTTATTCAAGTCTCCCTTGCTTACTACGTAGGTAGCAATTAGCACTTTGTACCCTCGATGGCTGAGTAAGGGATGCTCTGAGATCTGCTTCGTAGCCATTATTATATTTGTGAGCTGTCACATCGTTTCCGAGATCTCCACGGTACAGGCCGGATTTTGTATTGGAAGTAGATCAACTGTGAAATAGTAGTGATGATATAATGAAATGTCTATAGGAACCATTCGTCTATTTCAACGTATACATATTATATATGAACCACAGAGATGGGGACAACCAAAAGCCCTGAATGCCTGCACCTCCATCATCCTAACTATCAGCGCGTCTCGACAGTCTCAAGTCTCGAGAGAGAACAAGAGGTTGTTAATATCCATCCACTGCATATTTCAGCAAACTTGTGCTATACCCGAGGAATATTCTTTTTCTCCCGAAACAAGCCCGAAGAAGCTGTATGACTTAATGAGAAAGCTCCATGCCTTTCATAATCCTGACACCCAAGTTCAAAGCAATCCGTGACGCCAGCCATTCCTCACTTTTTGACCCATCCATCTCATCACTTTAAGCCACATTGACCGTCGCCGAAGCGACATCCAACTTGATCCCCTGGTGGCTGAGATCGTGCCGATTCTTGAACTCCTCTGTGATCTCCTCAAGGCAGCCAGCAGACGCCGCAAAGAAGCCCAGGAACGTCTTGCTCGGAGCAAGCACTCTGCTCAGATACTCGGGATGGAATTGCACGCCGACGTACCACTTGTGGTCCTTCAGCTCGATGATCTCCATGCGCTCGCCCTTGTCGTCCTTGCCAACGAAGGTCAGACCACCCTTTTCCAGTGTCTCCACCATCTTGGGGTTGACCTCGTAGCGATGTCTGTGCCTCTCCCAGATCTCCTTTTGGTCCCCGTATAGCTTTCGCAGACGGGACCACTCAGTACCGGGTTGGAAAATAGTAGGACGCTTGCCAAGGCGCATCGTGCCTCCCATCTTCGCCTTATCAATCTCCGGCATATAGATGATGACGGGAGATGGGCATTGTTCGTCGAATTCTGCACTACCGGCGTCGGTAATGCCGCAAACGTTGCGAGCATATTCAATCACCGCTAGTTGCATACCAAGGCAGACACCCAGGTAGGGGATATTGTTCGTACGGGCCCACCGTGCGGCCTTCATCATTCCCTCCGTTCCCCGATGACCAAATCCGCCAGGTACAAGAATTCCGTTCGCCATACAGACGGCGTGCCACGCTTTATGGAACTCTGCCGGATTTGTCTCCTGATGGGCATCTTCGAGGTGAGAGGCATCGACCCAGATGAGGTTAAGCTTCTTCTTGCAATGCATAGCCGCATGTTCCAGTGATTTGCTGACGCTCATATACGAATCCTTGAGACTGGTATACTTGCCAACAAGGGCAATAGAGACAGTGTCGAACACATGATCTTGAGCCGTTGCCAGGCCTTTCCATTCCTTCCAGGTGGCGAAGCCCCGCTCCACGAGCTTTGGAGACTTCTTGATGGAGTCGAGTTGAAGGACACGTGATATGGTGGTGAGGAGGCCCTGTTCCTCGAGAAGGAGGGGCACGCGATAGGTGGTCGAAACGTCATGGACCGTGACGACTTGGTCTCGTTCTACTTGGCATGCATTGGCGATTTTGTTGATTGTCTGCTCTTCGAGAGGTCTCTCGCAACGGCAAGCAATCTGGGCAGGGATATTAGCCATAATCGGTAGTGGGTTGGAGGATGAGAACGCGAAAGAGGAGACATACCAAGTCTGGGCTGAGACCAGCACTTCTGACATCACTAATAGCCCTCTGGGTTGGCTTGGTCTTTTGCTCTCCATAGGGGTTGCCCGGCGGCATAACGGGAACATATGAGACATGGATTTGAAGGAAGTTTCCCTTCCCGGCCCGCCTCTGCAATTGGCGCATGGACTCAATGAAAACCATGGATTCAACGTCGCCAACCGTGCCTCCAAGTTCAACGATGCAGACGTCGGGCTCCTCCCCGGTATCGTCGACAGGGATTCGAGCCACCCGTTCAATCCAATCTTGAACGGCATCCGTCAGATGCGGCACGATTTGAACCGTCTTTCCGAGGTAGTCGCCTCGGCGCTCGCGCTCGATGACATTTAGATAGATTTTACCCGTGGTGATGTTGTTCTCGCGAGTGAGGGTAATATTGAGATAGCGCTCGTAGTTGCCCAAATCCAAATCGACTTCGCCGCCGTCATCTAGCACATAGACCTCTCCGTGTCTGAAGAGCAAGGGACAGTGTCAACTGGCAATCGCGTTAGGGAAGAGGGGAATATGGTGACACACTCTGTCGGGGCCATTGTTCCAGCATCGACGTTCATGTACGGGTCGATCTTGATGCTGCTGACCTTGAGGCCAAGCGTCTTCAGCAGGAGACCGGTGCTGGAGGCAATGATGCCTTTACCAACGCCGGAAATGACGCCTATGCAACCTGAGTCAGCCACGAGACACGACCAGAGCGCGGGCACCAGCGTTGGCAGCGACAGCAGCAGCAGGGCATCACGATACCACCTGAAGGAGAAACAATTGTGACTTACCTCCTGACACCAGAATGTACTTCATCTTGTCAGCAAACAAAGAATAGCAAGTCTTGAATGACCCTATTTAGCCCTGGCTGGCAATTGCCAGGGAGGGGGGGGGAAAGAAAAGAAAGAAAAGAGAAACCCTCTACGTGAGGACGCGGAGGAAAAAAATTTGGTGTTTGCCTAGGAAAGCCGGCGGTGAAGAGGTGCAGAAAAGAGGGGCATTACATAATAATGCAACAACACGTTGCTGGGGCATCCTGGACAGCGGAGGACGCGTTAAGTGGTTTTTTCGCGCCAGGCCAAAGTGACTAGGCAAAAGATGGCCCAAGCTGAACCTCCATGGCAACAATACCACTAATCATCGTTCATATACTGCCAGACATTCATCTTTCAACTATGAAGTGTTGCTGCCTGTGACTGCCACTTTCATAGATATGAGGAGTTACCCACACAGTTCCCCGGTTCTCCTCGCTGCTCAAATGCAGTGCTCTACTGCGGCAGCCAAAGCAGCAATCCTAACCACTGTTGACGATAACCTTTTCCGACACCGATGCCATTTCGCCGACCAGCATCGCCAGTCACCTTCGAGACCTATTCGTCTTCAGCTTCAGACTTAGAGTCTGACGATCTATGTGCCTCCGATGATGAATTGGACGACTCTTCTCGAGCAGCGAAGCGACGGAGGATCGAGAGCTTGGCCGAAGCTTATCTCCAGGGCACGCCATTGTTCATTCTGTCTGCATCCCTCAAGGGGCCATTTGATAATGGCTGGGTAAACCCGTGGAGGAAGGATAGGAGACGCAAAGGGAGTTCCGCGCCGAATGACGAGGCCTGCAGGAATGAAACGAAGGCACCAGGAGATGTGGTTGTTCACGAGACGGATCCGCGGAAATGGAGACAAGATGCTGTCCCGCAAGACCGGTTTCATAAGCCCGACTCTCGTGATGCTTCAACGGAGTCCGGATTTCGTAAACCAGCTCGGATTTCAGAGTCTCCGATGAAGTCTGTTAGAACAGCGCCTTATAAATCGCCACGGTCTGAGCACATCCAGGTCCCAGTGTCCACTGGCTGTGGATTGAGAAGGACGCTTCCATGGGCCAAAGAAACTCCGCTAAGCTCAGAGCTTCCTCAGATCTCTGATGTGAAAACCTCGAATTCCAACTGGTTGAAGACAGACCACAAGCGAACGGAGTTTAGAGATATCGACCCTCCAACCTCTCCAACGACTGCTGTCTCTACACGGCATCGGGATGCGAAAGAGCGGCCTAGAACGTGCAGCTCCTCCTTCAGGCGGCCATCCTCAACTCCTCATCGTAGCCCGCAAGTACCAAATGTAGCGGAGCAAAATCAGTCTAGGAAATCATCCGTCGACACACCACAGGGTTCTCGGCGGACTGACTCTATTCGCAGTGACCGTTTGCTGCAATCTGCTGGAAAATCTCCCTATGACAAGCAGCATGTATCGCGCTCCGATGCGTCAGGAACCCCTGTTCAAGCAACCAATCTCAACCCGGAATCCTCGCTGTATGTTGTCTCTTCATCGTCTCAGTTGCCGAAGTTCGAATACCGGCGACCATCCCATAGCCGGACTCTCGCAAAATCTCCCGTCGCAGAAAAACCCGAAATCCGAGAGATCAACAAAACAGGTGCAGTTGAAACTGTCAGATCAGCAGAAGCATCGCAGGCGATACCTCCAAAGGACTCTTCAAAACAACTCCCTGGTGTTACACAGGCAGATAACAACAGTTATGACCAGCGTCCTTTCAGATCAACTCAGAAAAGACCGGCGGAAGTTCACATCACGAAGAACCATCTGGGCACGTCTCCCGGCAAGAGCAAGACAGTAAGCTACGTCAGCGAAGAAACTTCTAGCGAAAGGCTTCCTTCAGGTCAGCTTGTACCAGGCAATCCAGCTTTGAGCGGTTATTTTACTTCCTTGCATTCTACGGAACTGCCGAAAGAGAATGGCGACAAGCAAGATACCATTCCGGATCCACAGCTCTCAACACAAGCGGCGCTCTTGCTCGCACAAAGATCTTTCCGAGACGACCTTGAAAGTCCAGAGCGGGACCCCCCAGCGTCCGCTGGCAAAGACCACCGTGCATCAGGACAAAGCATAGAAAGCTCGACGCATATGAACAAGATTATCCCTTTCTACCAGATTAATACCCCCGATCGAATTGAATTGAACGATCAATCCAAACAAGCCATGAAGAGCAAATATCAGATGATGAGCACTCAATGCATGATTGATGCAGTAACTCCTTTCACCTTCAGCACGGTGAAGAAGCAGAGCGATCGTGCCGGAAAGATTCTAGAAGCCACTTCCAATATCGGGGAGCAGCAAAGAAAGAGCAGTGCAATGCCTTCATCTCCCTCGCTGGCAAATGCGTCACCATCACCTGAGGAGCGTGTCAGGATATGCTCTCCGCCTCATGGCTGCGAGTTCCCAAAAGATGCAAATGAGGCAGACATGCAACTGGCTCCACCTCAAAATCAAGAGGAGGAGACTCAGATGACTACTCTACCATTCACGCTGACTGGAGAAACGCCACCTACGGCACAAGACGGGCAAGGTGGAATTGCGGGCGTCGACAGCTTCAACCTTAGCCAGGCGATCGCGGACGCTGGAAGCTGGCTGCAACAAAGCTTTGATTTTAACAATGACCTGAAGCAATGTAGCGAGAAGATAACGACCGCGTCTGCTGAAGCGCGCCGCTCAGTTCTGAGTCTGGACACTGTTTCCTAAAGTCTACCTGGTTCCACATTTTGTTGACGAAAAGCACTCCACACAGCATCAATACCTTCGGCTGGTCGTTCGAATTATTTCCGGTCGTTAAAATCCTTGTTATCATTTTATGTTGGAACACATACCTATTGCATAAAGCTTTCGGCTTTGTCAATATTCTCAGACATTCTTCAACTGTATCTAAGATTAAGCACATTGAATACCACAGGGAAGTTCTAGGGTTGATCAGCTTGGAGATATTGTATAGCTTTGTGCTATGCCCATTCAACCATATTTGACATACCTTCATCCACTTTTTTTGAGCTCAATGGAATCAATGAGACAACTACCTTTTGAGTTAGAGATTCTCATCGACGATTCTGTTGAAGAGAATGAGTATAGACGTTTGTTGACGCGGCATACCAGGCACCACCCTGTGTAGTAGAAACGTTCGGAATCTGCCTAGAGCCTGTACGCCCTAGTACTACGTGCGATGATCTATAGAGGAACGCGGTCTGGGAGGTCTAGCATCCATTTATAAGCAGAGATATTGGCATGAATTTCCTAGATAAGAAATCCTGAAAGCTCCAATAATCAATTGCCAAGTAGCCAACGCTGAATCTTCTGTCTAACTTCAGTCAACCAAATCGGCATCATTGGCAGTTTGGCTCTCACAGATAGCTATTAGCGGTAATAATATACACTCAGCAAAACGCCAGGTTTCTTGACGTAAGCGGGGCTCGAAGCTTAGCGCGCGGAGCTCCGCGATATGGGCATCTCCTTGAGCGATTCTCTGCCGATCAACAAGTAACATCTCCTGCGCATCGACTCGTCGCTTCATGGCGCGGATGGAAGACAAATGGCTCTGATATCAGTGAGTGACGAGTTCGCTGTTTAGCAAATACGGCCAAATATTAACTTCCTGAATCAGTGGAAAACGTTCAACTTCTTCGACGTCGCACCAGTCAAGCTTCCGGATGAGAGTGCATCTCTCTTCGAGGTATGTCCTTCGCCATTTGCTGTTTTCACGAATACATGGTCTAATTCATATTCTGCAATAGAGTGAAGTTTCGTGTTTATGTACCGGATCCGCCAGCCTCTTCCTCGGCTCTGCTGATGGTGTTGTCCGGATCCTCTCATCGAGCTTCAAGATCGTGCGGTCATTCAAGGCTTTTGACCATGGGTCTATAACGCACATGAAGCAGATCGATGGCACGTCTCTACTCGTAACGATTGCCGAGGATCTCTCGAACGAGCCCGTATTGAAGGTCTGGGCGCTTGACAAGACGGAGAAGAAGACAGGTGCACCGCGGTGTTTGTCGACGGTGTCTGTACAGAATGCGAGAAGACAGTTTCCGGTGTGTTTTGTTTCTTACAGGAGGACGCATTCATTGTCTACTGATGCATGTTGCTGGAGTCTTAGATATCTGCTATTGCTGTTCTAGACGATTTGTCCCAGGTCGCAGTTGGTTTCGCGAACGGATCCGTGACAATCATCCGAGGAGACCTCATCCACGATCGCGGCGCACGTCAGCGCATCGTATTCGAATCAGAAGAACCGATCACCGGACTTGAGACACAAACGGGATCCATAACGACGCTCTACATCTCCACGACGAGTCGGATACTGACCCTTGTCATCTCGGGACGAGGGCAGGGTCAGCCTGCGCGCGTTCTAGATGACACTGGCTGCGGCCTTGGCTGTATGACACTCGACAAAGAAACGGGCGACATTCTGATTGCCAGAGAGGACGCTATCTACACATACGGACCCCGTGGGCGAGGTCCAAGCTATGCATTTGAGAGCTCAAAGTCCTCGATCACCATGTTCAGGGAATATGTCGCCTTGGTCTGCCCACCCAAAGCGGGAATATCAAAATCGGATCCGTTACGGAGATTTGGTGTCACACATTCCGAGGATATCTTCAACACACACACATTTACGCTCTTCGATACGGACTTGAAATTCATCGCCCACACTGAGTCTCTTGTATCACCTGTGAAGAGCATCTTCATGGAATGGGGGGATTTGTATGTGCTTACAACCGATGGAAAGGTGAGTGAGAGACAATTATTCGTGCTTGAGAATGATCATCCCCTGATATTGGTTAGGTCTCCCGATACCGTGAGAAGAGTCTTCAGCAGAAGTTGGAGATCCTCTACCAGCGCAATCTCTATATACTGGCTATAAACCTCGCGCAGAAAACAGGTGTCGATACTCTGCAACAAAACGCGATCTACCGGAGATACGGGGACTTTTTGTACCAAAAAGGAGATTATGACACAGCAATGCAGCAATACTTGAGAGCCATCGAAAATACAGAGCCCTCGCAAGTCATTCGAAAGGTCAGCCATGACGGAATAAGAGGAACAAGTCCTGTTGATTCTCTGACTGACACGCGAATAGTATCTCGACACCCAGCGCATACATAATCTAATTGATTACCTTGAAGAGCTACACGACCACGACCGGGCGACGGTAGATCACACAACCCTGCTATTGAATTGCTACGCGAAATTAAAAGACACCGCCAAACTAGACTCCTTCATCAAAGCTCCTGGCGAGCTGAAGTTTGATCTGGAAACTGCCATTGCGATGTGTCGGCAGGGTGGCTACTACGAGCAAGCTGCCTATCTGGCTACCAAGTATGGGGAGAACGACATGGTTGTCGATATCCTCATTGAAGACTCAAAGAAATATGCCGAGGCGGTCGAATACATATGGAGGCTCGAGCCTGAAGTGGTTAGTAGAGTCTTCCTCGAATGCATCTATGACAACAGCTAACACTTGGCAAGGCTTATCACAACCTCATGAAGTATGCGCGAGTCCTCTTAGCCAATTGCCCACAGGAGACAACGCAGCTTTTTGTCGATTATTATACCGGCCAATATCAACCGAAAACGCAAGTTGAGGTTCCTTCATCGGAGCCGCAGGCCCATACCGGAGGTGCAATGCAAAATCTAGCTGCCTTGCTGCCGCTTTCTTTGATGAATGTCGGTTCGCGGTCGAAGGCGGAGACAGTCGGGGTTGCAATGCCGGCTGAAGAGCAGGCTGTTACACCTTCGCCAGCATATCAAATTCCGAAACCCCGTACAGCGTTCTCGGCGTTTGTAGATAATCCGCAGGAGTTCATTACATTCCTGGAGGCACTCATCAAAAAGGAAGATCTTAAGGAGGAAGACAAGGTCGATCTTTTCACCACTCTCTTTGAGATGTACCTCGATACAGCAAATAGAAAGAAGGATCCGGCTGCAAAGGAAGAATGGGAGACTAAAGCTAAGAAACTGATTCAAGGCAAAGACGTAAGAGCAATTGTCGGTTTGTTTTATGTCTACAAATTGAGTCTGACAGGATTTCCAGATCCCGATTTCGACGTCCAACGTCCTACTTCTTTCTGATCTGTCTAACTTTCGAGAGGGGTCTACACTTGTACGCGAGCAGGAAGGCCTCCGATCGGACATTTTTCGTTCTTTCACCTCCGCTAAGGACACTCAAGGCGCGATAAAAGCTCTGAGGAAGTACGGCCCGGAAGAGCCTCAGCTATATGTTGATGCCTTGACATACTTTGCTTCCAGCCCGAAAATTCTTGAAGAAGCAGGGGATGAGCTTGACGTCGTCTTAAGAAAGATCGACGAAGACGGCCTTCTGTCGCCCCTTCAAGTCATCCAAGCGCTGAGTAACAACGCAGTCGTTACGATGGGACGAGTGAAGAAGTACCTGAGCGATAACATTGAAAGAGAACGGAAAGAGATATCCACGGTTAGTAAACTCTATCTTTTCGTCTGCGCAAAACGAGCAACACTAAACTTAGGTCCAGAATCGCCGTCTCATATCAAGCTACAGCACTGAGACCGAAAACAAGAAGAAAGAATTAGAGCAATTGGAAAGCAAGCCCGTCGTTGTCCAAGCTCGCCGATGCATGTCCTGCGGTGGCACCTTGGATCTCCCCACTGTTCATTTCCTCTGCAAACATTCCTTCCATCAGCGGTGTTTGAACAAAGTCGATGAGGATGCGGAATGTCCTGTCTGTGCGCCGCAGAACTCTACGATCAAAGCTATCCGGAAGAGGCAGGTCGAATCAGCAGACCAGCATGATCTTTTCAAGGCAGAATTGCAGAGGTCGAAAGATCGATTTGGCGTCGTCAGCGAGTTCTTTGGCAGGGGTGTTATGAGACCGCAGAGTACTATGGAATGAGAGACGCTTCTTCTTCATGTGATACCACCACAATATAATGTTGTCAGAGAATTCGAACATGAGATCGTCACCATACACGAATTGTCTCAGGAATTGCCTAATCAGGTAATCGTACAGCGCTCCGAAACACTCCCAGTCTCATGATTCCAAATACTATATCAAATTACTAGGAGAATTGGACCTCCGAGAGGTCTATAAGAAGAGCGATATTTCCATAGTTTAGGCAGGGGGAATGACCAGAGTTCGTTCTCATGAGATCTTGATTTATCATCCGGATAGTCATCCGGATAGCCTAGAGAAATTCCAACAAATGTGCATTTGATTTGCAATGTAGATCTATCTGTGATCTGTCTGAAACGCAGTCTCCGCGATAAATCAATGTAAATGAATTCAAGTATCGTGTCACCGACTCTCGGGAATCCTCATCTGACATTCAATGACAATGACCGTCCAGGATCTTATTAGCAGTAGTTCTTACGCTGTCATCCAGTCACATGCGTTTCATCTGCTCACCTTATCATCACGTGCGTTCGTGTCAATCCCACGATCATCGACGCGTCTGAGCATCTCGACTTTCTATCGAACACAACGTATCGAGAAGCCAACTCCCCGCCATTGAGCCACATCTAACATCCTCCATGACTTAATTCCCAACAAAACAAGTTTCCTTGCTTTCGCACCATGAGCTGGGACCGTGTGATTCCAGACTCCGACGATGATGAGGACGCGCTCTCCGACGTCCCCACGTCTGTCGACCCGCTCCAGGACCAATCCGAGCAGCAGCGCACTTGGGAGCATCCTTTGCCGCCCCAAACCAATAATGACCACACTGTCGACGTAGATGCACAGAATGTCCTTAATTCAGGAGGACACGTTCAGGACGTCACTTCGGGGTCTCAGCTTTGTGTCAATTTCGATGAGTTTCTGCAATCTCAAGATGCGGGTCAGGCGTGGCTATCATCGTCGCAGCAGCGGAGAGAGGAAAGATGGATTCCCCCGGAGGTTGGGAAAAATGGATCGATCGGTTCGTTCTTAATTGAATTGATTTTGAATTACCGCATTTACTTTACGTTCTAGTGGTAAGAATGGCAGGGATTTTGTGCTGATATGTTATTTGGTACAGGTGCGATGATGACAGAGATTGGACTCGCTCAGAGGCGGCTCTTTGACGATGAGGATACGCCCTATACCGTGCAGTGTTTGCTTACCGCTCCGACAACGATGGATCTGTTCCGATCCGGCAATGTGTCTAATGTGCAAAACTCGACTTACCGTGCGGATGGAGGCGATGACAGCGGCTTCGCTGACGAGAGAATCACACGAATTGGTTTCAAGCAACCAAGACCGCCAATTCAATCGCAGATTCGACCAGATGACCCAGATGCAACCATAGCGGAGACAAATGAAGCAGATATAGCCGAGACGACTGACGATCATTCGAATGAGTCTCCCAAAGTGGGAGAACACGAAGACAGCTTGCCCAATCCGCCAGCCGAATCGACTCCGCATATGACGTTGACGACAAGCGAAGATACCAATCATGCCACATCATACAATTACTTTGAATCATCACTAAAAGCTTCTGCAGACACGAGTGCTGAATACGCTGTCCCAAGAGAATTTCACGATGAAGAAAGTACAGCTACTGCCCGCCGAACGCCTCTTCGATCGAAATCAATGCAGGAGCCCACGCCTTATTCCCCACACGATACGGAGCCTATCTCCTCCTTAGTTTCCCCGAGGTTGAGCAGAGTGAAAAGCGATGGTATAGGTGCCCACGTGCAGAACCAATCGCAAAAGAGCACGTTCGATGAGTTATCGGTTTCTGTCGCTGTTGAAATGCCGACTGTGAAGAAGAAACGTGGTCGGCCGAAGAAACAGGTCACCATAGGCAACGAAGACGATGAACTCGCAATTTTGAGTGATGCTCAAGTTACGGATCAGCAAATTACCAAACAGAAGAAGCGCAAACGTGGCCGACCGCCAAGTAATCAGCACGAAGCTGTCACTGTTGCCCAGGAGGTCCAGGTCAAGGAATTGACCTTTGACCTTCCTGAGAGTGCAGACTCCAAGACAACAGGGAACACGAACCTTGAAAATGATCCTGCTGGCGGTGACGCCATTCAAGAGCTCGGTGTTAGGTTTGAGGGAGAACAGCTTCCGTTACCTGCAAAAGACTCTCCGGTGATACAAGAGCCCAACCACGCCGAGCCCGAGAAATCAACAACAAAAGAGCCCAAGAAGAAAAAGTTGAAGCGTGGTAAAACCACATCAGTGATACTGAAGAAATCGTACGAATCGGACGTCGAGGACGACGTGATATGGATTGATGAGAAGCCCGCAACTTCTGGCCTCCAAGGGGATGAAGAAGAAACGACTCCATTCCCAGAACCTGAAGTACAACTCTTCAACCAGTCTACAGCTGGCAAACAGAATCCAGCTACTGATATGGACAACGGTGATCAATCGAGCACCGCAGCCGCCGCACCATCAACAACAAGTTCCACCCCGGCTACAGCAAAGAAGCATGGTCGCAAACGAAAGAAAACCGCAGAAGTAGAAGTCGACGACGAGCCTCAGCCTGCTATCGCAGACGAAGGTCTTCATACCCCACAACCGGAGGACAACAAGCCCAATGATGTCCTCCGAGATATATCCGACAATGCCAAACGCCACCCAGGCCCTGGTCCAGAGAATGAATTGGACCCCAATTCCGTCCTGAAACAGCCTCAAGAGCACCAGCCGGATCCCTCCCTCGAATCCCCTGCGAAACATCCCCCATCCGACCAGTTCGTAACTCCAAAGAAACCTGAGCCCACCGCCACATATTCAGATCAACTCAACTCTTTGCCTTCGTCAGCGAAAGATTCACGAAAGGGACCGGATAAGCACAGCCCTATCTCTGGAACGAGTAAAGTGCCTTATCGCGTGGGATTGAGCCGCAAGGCGCGGATTGCACCTTTGTTGAAGATTGTCAGGAAGTAATGGGAAGAAGACATCTATGATCTTATTGTTAGATGAAAGGTGAAAAAGGAAATGCATGACTTATATACCCCTTAGAAGTGTTGCGTGTTTTTCTGTTATGGAAGTATCTATATTTTCGATTCGAGTTCAGGTTGTTCTTCATGCCCCCATCTGCATCACGGGCTTGAGACTCTGTGATCTGCCATGGAACAATTCTAATCTGAAGATGAAACAACAGGGATGATAGAAATTTCTCGGTCATTTTAATTGGTTCTAGACAGGTGATACATACCTAGGTACCTTGTGTGTGTTATCAAGATCCAATGGACGACTATGGTCGTTGATATTACGCCATACAGAGACAATCGTTGTCCTCTTCAAGACAACTCTAGAACAGAAGTAATGCTTTTCCTGATTTCTCAGATTCAGTCAAGTTAGGTAGCCTTACTGGTTGAGTGCATGGACAAGATGCGTAATTAAAATCTTCTAATTCAGCCAGACACCATTGTACTCATGTACGAGTACTCCCATAGAATCAAACGAGTGACAGCGATATAGACAATTTGTGGTGAAAGAGAAGCAATCCTCCTAGCGGATGCCATACCCCAGCAATTTCCTTGTAACAAACAGTCTTCTAGTGCAGAGACATATCCAGCCAACGTGCAGGGTTAGAACAATTGAAACCCCTCAAATCTGACGCATTAAACCTTGAAAAGCGCACGTCCAACAAGCACCGTTACGGGGCCCAGAAATATCGACGCTGCCAACATGAAGCCCACATCTCCGATCAACGAGCCGGCCGCCGACGTCGATGTCCTATCTCCATTTTCAGAAATTCCAGTGTCAGAATTCAACCCATCAAGGTGCGAGTCTTCTTGAGACCTGGTTGAGTTTGTCGGAAGTGAATTCAAGGAACAATATCCAGCATGCGCTTGACAGCCAACGCCGCAATGTTGAGTTGAGTTGCCACAGACATTTTTGCTGCTACAGCATGAACCAAACTTGGACCCAACGCATGTGAGATTGGCGCCACAGGTCCCATCAGGCGAAATCCGTTTGTCACCAGGATGAGATTTCTTCGCTGATTCCTTCGCAGCCTTCGAAGCACTGCCCGCCTGCCGATACCAGTTCTCTCTGGGATCCCCAAGGCAATCTCCGACAGTTACCGCACGATAGCCGTCGTTTTGGATTCTCCGCAACATGTGTTCGGTAAGGTTGTGGACGGTTTGGTCGTGCACGTCATGAGCGATGACCAGCCAAGATTTATCGGACGACTGATGGGAATCCAGCGCGTGATCAAAACGGTCTTTGGATTTCTGAATGGCATTCGGACTGTCATTGTTGTAGTCGTCCGTGTCCAGGTCAAATAGAACGACATGGTATCCTAGTTCGCCCATATCATCCAAGCAGTGCGACTCGATGTTACAGCTCGAATATGGCGGACGCATGTACGTTGGAAAGCCACCGAGTATGTTCCGGAGAGCTGCCTCGTTCTTCAACATCTGATCACGGCGCTGTGGTTCGGTAATTCGACTGAGATCCTGGTGAGACCAGGTGTGGCTGGCAATCTGATGACCGCTACGATGCATACGTTGGATCAAACGACCCCAAGGCAGACTGAAATCATCGATCTGGCCTTTACCATCGTTGACACCGGTAATGAAAAATGTTGCCTTCGCGTCATATTTATCAAGTAGATCGAGAAGATCCCTGGTGTATTCCTTCGGGCCATCATCGTATGTCAAAGCAATGGTTCCGGGAACAGTACAGGAATGGATGATGAGCGGACCGTAAATCACATTGCCAACGTGAGGACGAGGTACATTCGATGTTGGTGGACCTTCCGGGGTCCTGTGGGCATCGCAATGGCCATAATCGATCAGACAGTCTGGGGAGTGGCAATGATCCTTCGATTTGCCACAATAGCCTACAACAGACTCAGTAGGAGAGACATCGCTACAATGGGGATACACGTACCTGCTGGTGAGCAACAATAACCAGGGGTACAGTTTCCAAAGTCGGGACCACATCTGGCTTTGAGATCACGGTCCACCAATTCTCGGTGTTGACTGTTGGCCGGAGGGCCATTATGAACTTCGGGAAGAATATGAGATGCAAGATGGGTACTGCTCGGCTCGAAGTAACTGTTGGCAGAGACAGACGCCACGAAGCACAAGCTGGAAAGGATATGCATCTTGATAACACTCAAGCAATAGGGGAAAGATGATGTGCTATGATGTGGGATAAGAGCAGCGTGTGGATGGTAGGATACGTTCGAAGGAATGCGTTGAGAGGATAAGGGATGTTTGGAAGATCAAAACAGCGAAGACATGGTCTGCTACAAAACGCCGGGAAGATAAGGTAAAGAGAGCGTCTCTTGCTGCCTCCTGTTCATCATTGCCAATTCATCAGAAGCAGCGACAAGGAGCAGGAGAAGGAAACCGCGTTTAACACAAAGAAAAACCCTTGCCATTTCATAAATGCAGCAAATGATGGAAGTCGCGATTGGACTGTCCCGATGAATACAATCAATGCAGATTGCGACGGGAGTGCAAAGGAATTGGAAGTGAATGAAGCTTCAATCCAATCAATTGTTCTAAGAGGAAGCAACTGGTACATAACATGGCCTGCGTGAACAAAACAAGAGAAGGTTTACATTGGAGCCCTGCACTGAGTTAACCAACATGATCGAATAGAGATGGACTGGCAACATCTGCCATATCAGGGGACGCAGGTCTTGACATAGGACTGGCTGCTGCAGTAGAGTTAGCACAATAAACAGGAGAAACAACACTATTATTAGGAGAACTGAGATGTTCAGAGCCATCAGAGAATATTTGGGAGCAGCTGTAAGATAGCATCAAATCAGAATAGACAAGAGAAGTATCATTATCATTATGTAAAGATGAAAGAGACACCCTTCGGGGATTGAGAGCATAAAACACACAATGTTTAAACTGGACATGCTCAAAGGTGGAGGTAAAGAAGTACCATAAACAGACCTGGTAGAAGACTTGGGTGTGAGATATTGTAAAACGATTGAAGTTGAAGATGGTATAGAAACACAGAATTGGGATGGGTAGAAGGGAATATATATATGTATCCTGACACACGGCGACACACCTATGGACTAAAGAATAAACCCGCAACTGTGTTAAGCGATCAAGAAAAGTGTCCCACACCAAGATATAAAAGCAATAACCACGTCCCACGATAATACAGGATTGGCCAGCCCATCTCTATCCTATTCCAGGAAGGTGACCGACTGGAATCAAGCCTCGACAGGTAAGCTCATAATTTGCACAGATACGATCATCACCAATGACAGAAGAGGAAAGGATCAGGGTATACATAGGTGGAAAGTCAGCATTAGGACCATATAAAATATAAATCAAACCCAGAAATACCGGACCAAAACATCCAACTTGCTGTCACATTCAACTAATAAAATGACCAATGGAAACACCGCTTCAACGCCCACGTCCACGGATATCTATGTTGGTCCTGGAGAGCAGTCAGCTATGTCACAAAGTCTGGAAAGGGGAGACTTATAAGAAAAAAAGGGGGGCCGTCTCGGAGACGGCAGTTCACGCAGCCCAAGTCAAGCGCCGTCGACAGTCACCAAGCCATCCCAAGTCCCTCAACAGAAGCGTCCCACAATCACCCCTTCCACAGACGACAAACCACCGTTCTTTGTAGCGCTGCAAGCTCAAGCGAAGTTCTCTTTCGTCGCGAAAAGCTGGCAGTCCAACCATGACATCTCAATATTGAGAATGCGCTAAAACCGATAGATAACAAGCACCGAAAGAGCAATACAGACAAGCCTAAGCTTTGATCCTCACTCGAGAGAGGTCCCGTATCGCAATATCAGGCACCTGTATCTGCGACTCTAGTTGAGCATTCCTACACCGAGAGTAAATTAAAGGGTGGGCAGATTCCAGAATCCGATGATCGAGAGATGAGAACAGCCATTCCGCTTCAACTGGATCAGTAGTTGCTTCTGAGGACAATGACGGGGCTGAATGGAACGCCTCTTGCTGTGAGAAACAACAAGATGGAAGGCGAGACTTGCCAGTCGCTTGGCTCGAACGAAGTGAACGCAGCATGCGATTTCAACCAACATCTTCCGCCAATCCGGGGAAAAGGGAAGCCAGCTGATAGTTATTTCCGAACAATCCAGTCTCAGAACTTGCTTTCAGTGTCCTATCTCCCAGCATCTTTGCTAATGCCGATTTCCAGATCGGAAAGGCTCGGTCTTTCGTGTGTAGTACAGGACCCTCAGGGACAAGTTTTTGTTTCCTCTCCCGGTCCAGCGACTAGGAGGGCATTCATAGGAGCGGACAAATAACATCCATAAAAACCGCTTCCTTCTCCCGAGGGAAGGGACGATGACACTCGAAAGCATCAAAGTCAATGTCGGCGCCCATCGATCAATTTGCAAGCTAGCTTACAAAGAGATGGTTAACACGGTCGATCGGGACCTTCTAGCGAAGTGCGGACCGGTGGCTGGTGCCGTGATCCGAGGTTGACTAGCCACCAAAGGACAAAGAAGATCGAGAACCCAAGAGTTGGAGAGCAGGGACGAAATACCCAGGCATTTCGAAGTAGGAAACATGTACGGGACAGCAGACAGTTTGGGAGAGCAATATCTGCACTTGGACAGACGCATCACGACTGGAACGAGACAACGTGCCAAAAATTTCGACGGGAATGGAAAAGACCAGTCAAAAAGCCAATTCAGTCAGCAGAACTCGAGGACCTCGCTACAACTCATTCCCCGTTGGAGGACCTGGGTCCTTGAGAGAGAGCAAGTTGATTCCGACGAGTGGATCCCAATGAAATACTGGCAGAATATGACTGTGCGTGGGCACCTGTCTGGAGTGACAGTCTTTTATTGTGTTCGACGTGATAAAATCCGTATCAAGAGAAAAAAATGCCCCAGCAGACCGTAGCCCACTGCGCTGTCTTGAACGCTTCCCAAAGGCCGACCTCTCGACTGAAGGTGCCTGACATGCTTCACCTGCCCTCTCTCTTGATATTTCTGAAATTCCAGCATAGATCAACCATCCCATTGCGATCGTCATATAACGTCCAGCATCAGTAAACCGACGCGTGTTCCTTCTGGAACTTGAAGACGCATAGTAAACCTTCTTTGAGTGCCCTGTGACGGGCTCTGGACATCGAATCACCTTTCACCTCCTCGGCCCCCAGGGGAGCCAATTCGACTAATCAGAGACTCGATATGCATAAACCGTGAAACTCTTGCCAATGAGGCATCGAACCGACGACGAACTTAGGGGTTAAGTCCCAATTCTTATCCACCCGAGATAGCTTAGCTCGTACAAAAGCAACTAGCAATGTAGAGGCATAAGCGCGTCAAGGGGGCATCAGAGCCACAAGGAAAGAATTGGAGAACTGTGAAGAGGATGCAGCTGTACAAGTGAGCCTTTCTAGGCGAAAGATCCGAAACCAACGCGATCAGGGAGCACTGACAACGCGCAAGGATGCACGTCACGAGGCAGCTCAGAATGGCTGGGTCCAACAGGAAACCGGTGCGGTTGCAAGTCTGGAATTTGACAGGATATCAGAAAAGAAAAAGAAGACTTATTCCCCCAGAAAGACTCGTTTGAGAGAGATTGATATCGCGGCTGCAGTGGAATGGGAAGAGAGAAGAGAAGAGACAACCAAAACAACTGATTTGGGATATCGAATGGCTGGGATCACATGACCCTGTCTCGCGACAACGCGGTGTCATGTGATTGAACCCAACATCTATCCCAAATTGGAAGTTAAGATCACGTGTTATATATGCTTACTAATACTCTGCTTGCCTCTGATGACGATATTCACGAGAAAAGTCCCCTTCTGAACTTGCAACACTCAAGGTAGACTTGTAGTCACAGTGATGGCTCCCCGGCCGGGTTGATCGATGTGGCCCTGAATGATGGGACTAGCTCGAGGGATTAGAGAAGCGTTCAACGCAGCGAATGACTTTCTGAACCCGATACTTCAACGAGGCACGCATTTCTCAGTACTCAAGAACATGTTCTTCGCTCAAGGCTAACACACCATAAGAGGAAATACAGAAGCGTCGCGGTAGCTCTGTCATAGAGATTTTGTCAAAGGCTCTGCCATCATCTGATCAAGAGGAGACTCGCGCAAGGAGTATCGTCATTGGGAAGGCATTAGACCTTCTGACGAATATTCATTTAGCATTTACAGTGGCAATAAACGATGAGGACTCTCTTCAGGTCGATTTCGGCTCGGAGGATCCTGCTCTGGAAGATGCCAAGCGGCGTCGAATATTACATGCCCTTCTAGACCTGATCTCGCTCGAAGGGATCTATCCGTCACTCTCGTCTGGAGTCGGAATACCTCTTCAGAAGAGGATGATCTCTGTGTTGCCCGCTGGAGTCATTGCTAAGCAGACTGATACCGTCCCGAGGAGCAGCTCGCAGGATGAACACCTCCTAGATCGAATCGTGAAGACACTACTAAGTATCGTTTTCGACGTGCAGCCTAGCATCCAGCCAGTCATTCGTGGTCGAATCCTGAGCGACTTGATCAGTGGCGCATCGGACCTGGCTTTCAAGTCACAGAGTCTCTCCACCGAGGAAAGAGCTTTCTATTGCAGGTCCCTTACAAAGATTATTGATGAGTATGGTTGATCTCTTGTTAAAAGGTTTTGCACGATATTAACACAGTGCAGAACTCCAAGCTCCATCGTGTTACCTACTTTGTCGGGCTTTCTTGAAGCAAACACTGCTTCTTGGTTCAAATCCACGATCTCTGGTTATATCTCTCGGATTCCTTTGCGCGAGGATGGAGTATTACAGACGATTCTCTTCATAGCCTCTCAGCTCGCACCTTCACTAGGCCAAGAGGCGCAAGCTCAACTATCCAATGGCCCGCACTTTACCGTACAAGCCATTATGCAAATTTCCAGACTTCTTTCTTCAGTTCCCCGAGATGTGGACCCGACTGTGTACTTCGAAACGATTGCGCCTCAGCTTCTGACCTTGATCGATAGTGATGACTCAGATCTAAGGCGAACGGCGGCGTATGTTGTCGGAAACGGAATACTGGGTAAGCGCGAATACGGAGCTGCTGGGACAATTGGGCATTCGATATTTGTGGTACCCATCTTCAAGGCTCTAACGGCAACCCTCGATAGTTCGTCCATGTCGTGGATGAAAAGATTTGTGAACCATTCAGACACTGTTGGCCACGGCATGAAAGAGTCCATTCCAGAGAAGGTACTTGTTGGGGAAGATACGATCTCATTAGCAATTGACCGTTTAAGCAGTTTGACTCTTCAACATCCCAACCCTGGCCTTGTGAAGAGACTCGTTTATCCGGTACTCCTGCCCCTGTGGGGCTTGACTTGTTACACCTTTCAACAGCAGCTCACGGCGTTGCACGAAAAGGTGATGAGGCTTCTACAAACCTACTTCAGTATATCGGTTGGAGATCAACCCCTGAAGAAGCTTGTTGATAATCTGCTATGGGATGGCGGCAAGACGTGGACGTATTGTCTTGGGCCAAAAGGTGGCGTATCATTGAGACAGCGTCATCACGCTGAGAAGGACCTGTTCAAGAACTTCGTACAATTGATGGATACACTTGAGTCCAGAGCAGGACTGTTCATCAAATTGTTGGGCTCTGACCCGAGAAGCGAGGAACGAACTGGCGACATCTTTTTGTATGTCAGCCAAGCTTGGCTGGTTCAGCCATCAATGAACGAGGATACTTTGAATCGGCTCAGAATTGCCGAAGATGACGAGGATTCTGAGAAAATTGTCCAAAAGTTAGTTAGCGCGAAGCTTGCTCAGAAACTTTTGGATAGTTTCAAAGATACGCTCTCTCGTCGCCCTCTCAGGGTTCTGGAGCTCGTCAAGCAAGTTATTGACGGTGAACTCGGCCGGGTAGATGCGCATATTGACAAGGTCAAGGAACGCGAATCTGAGAAGGTTTCGCTGTCATCTCTGGCAAACATTGTCGCGAAAGAGAAGGACGGAGAAGTTGATGGCCAGCCTGAGAAGGACTCAGCCGAATCATTGACCGCAGTGTTCAGCTTACTTTCCACCGTGCTTGCGTCTCCCGGCTTCTCTGCATCTGAAGACATCCTCCCCACCCTTGAAAGCATCAAGTCGCAGTTGGATCGGCTCATACCTTATCTCCCACCATCGCTCTCCAAGCCAGGGACAACTGCTTCAATGCTACTAGAGATCCACCTTACTTCTCTGGAAGAGCAAAAGGCCGTAAAAGCAACACCGTCACACGCTTCCGATCTAGAAACTCATCGTCAGGCTCTGGCGAACCTCAACTCCGATCTGCCGCCAGTTCAAGCAGAAGGACTGTCCCTTCTATCCGACCTGATCAAGAAATCTTCACCGGTTCTGGATATTCCGGCAACATTAGTACTGCTATTGTCGATCATCACGTCTCCAGTCTCGGAATCAGTTGCCAACGAGGAATTCATCTACTTGAATGCTATAAAGCTGATTGGTACATTGGCATCGAGACATCCACGAACAGTTATCAAGACACTAGTGGAACGCTACGCCGACAAGAACGAAGAAAGGACCCTCGATCAGAGACTCAAAATCGGAGAGTCCCTTCTGCGCACCGTGCAAGACTTGGGCGAAGCATTGACAGGTGAATCCTCCAGAATCCTCGGCGAAGGAATGATCAACGTCGCCGGACGACGTGGACGGAAACCACAAGCACAAAGGGCCCGCAAGGAAGAGCTCGAGAAAGAGAAAAGACGCAGAGAACTTGAAGCTCGCAAGCAGCAGAAAGAAACCGCCATGCCTCCTGGCTGGAAGATATCCTCGCCTGTTCTCACAGAAAAGCCCCACAAAGCCTCTGAAGAAGACGAAGACTCTGAAACCGAGTCAGCAGAGCAAGCAGCTCATGCTGCAAATATTCTCTCCGCCTGGGCTGCAGGAGCCGCCTCGGACGAGGAGCCGGATGATCTTCGCGTTCGTGCATCCGCGATATCCATCCTTGCGTCGGCAGTGCAGACAAATCTCGCTGGTCTGGGGCCCTCAATTGCGTCTTCGGCAGTAGACCTTGCTCTATCTACGCTCACGCTGGAACCAGGCCTGGAGAGTGCAATCCTTCGCCGCGCAAGTGTTGTTTTGCTCCTCGATATCCTTAAGGCTCTTGATACGGCGCGGGAAACCCGCGGAGACAAGGCATTAGGTTTCGGCTTCTCGCTGATCGACGAAGGTGCTGGGAAGGGCGTGGTGGCTTCAGCGGAGAGCACGCACGCGCGTGGTCCAACTACAATCGGTAATATCCCCCATATGCTTCATACTCTGCATTTTGTCGAGAGTCGCGAGATGGATGGTATTGTCCGTGGCCATATTCGCGTGCTTATTGAGAGCCTGGAAGCTTGGATGGAGAAGTCTTTGCTGTGGGGTATTGGAGCTCGATCAGCACAGGAGGAGGATAGTCAGCCGCGATTAGAGCTGGGTGATAGAATCGCTGGTCTTAGTATTGATCCGCTGGCTGGTAAGGATAGCGCTGGAAGACCGAGAATTGAAGAGATTGAATAGTTACGTTTGGAATTCGCCCGGGATGCTGTTGGATCGGTTTAGAATCACTAGGTTGACCAGTACTTCTTTGGCTTGGTCCGATACGGGCAGAGATACTTATTCAACTGAAACTATGCAATTACTGCTTAGGGACGCTGGTATAGTTCTGGTATACTTTCGAATATTGCCCAGATCTGGAGTCATTGTTTCATTTCGAGCAGTCTCGTGTTGTATCATCACAGAAGTAACAGCCAACTGCTCGCAAGATAGGGAACAATTTATGCTAGTAATACATGGCTATAATCTCAAAGGTTAACACCCGTCACGAGTAGAAGATAAGCCAGTACAGTGGCCATAATCGCAGCGTGACCAACATAACACGGGCCTCATTGTAGAGGACCTTCACGAAATCCGAGACGCTGCTTGAGCTTCATATGGTAGAGTTGCCATGATAGGGTATCGTCCTGGAGCTACTCGGGGGGAAAGTGTAATGCAGAAGAAATAAAGAAAACGATACAGATTGCAGAGGGAAACATTAAGAATGCGAGATCAGTTGCGACGGTTACCACGCCCGCGTCCACGGCCACGCATAGTACCACCGCCACGAGAACCACCATGTCGAGGGAAGCGATTACCTCCACCACGGCTGCCCAAACTATGAGTAGGTCCGCGGAAGTCATTTGGTCGTGGTCCCGCGTCAATACGCGCCTGGCGTTCTTCATCAGTCAGGAAGAATTTGTTCTCGATCCCCACGAGCTCGCAGAACTGCGCTGTCTGTGGGTTGTTGTACTCGGGTGGCATCTGTTGGGTGGTGATCGGTACACTGGGGTCATAGAACGGCGCAGTTGGAGTGAAGTTCTCCGGAATATCCAGCTTGCCAGGCTTGACGATATGCTCTTCAACCCACTGTTCCTCTTGGATGATTAGGGCTTTGTAAAAGCCGTGGCCCTTGTCGGCCGGGACTTTGGCAGAGCGATCGCCGAATTTGAAGTCGTTCGAGAACACACGAGTGATGGCTAGCCATTCCGGATCGTACTGCAGACGATAAGGGCGTTCCGCCAGGACATTTGACTGCTCTGAAACCGCATGGAATTCAACCAACTGGAGGAACTCGCGCTCGGGTCCACATTTGTCCAGAGCAAGGAATCGAGTAGTCTTATTCGAGATGGCGTCGGGCAAGGGCTCGTGGACAGCAGGTTCGGGCTCTTGGTGTGCAGATGGTTCGGGACGTGCAAAGCTCGCTGGGAGCTGGCTTCGAAGGTTGTCCGAGACATAGTCTTCCTTTGGACTCTTGTTTGTCTCGCCAGCGGCTTGCTTAGAAATGGCGTTGTTCTCAACACCTCGGGCAGAAATGTTGCTGGATCTTTCAGTCGCGGCGCTTGCAACGACTACTCCCGAGGCCTCCTTATCAGAGTCGCTATCCAGGTCAAGATCGATTTCGTCAGAGTTCTTAACAGTGGCGAAGTCATGTTCCAATTTCTGTTTCTTGTTTTCACGTTCGCCAGCAGGCTTCTCAACACCACTGAGCTTCAGACCAGCACCATCAAAGTCAACGTCGATTTTGCGCCACGTCAGATTGTAATTAGTCTCTAGAAGGCGAAAGCCCTCTTGTTGACGCTTCTCGTAGTCCTGAATTAAGCGGGCATTTTCAGCGGCTTCTTCTTTGGCGGCAACCTCGTGGAAGCTATTCCAGGCAAACAAACTGCTGCGAGTGTCAGAAGGCGTACGCTGGGTCGCTGGTCGGGGACTCAGGACTGTGCTTTGGTCGGATGCTTGTTCGATAGCATCAACCTGAGGTTGCTCGTCCATAACTGCCTCAGACGCGTCGTTGACGGTCTGGTCTTCAGGCATGCTCACATCAGCGATACCAGTCTGTTCTGGAATGCGAGAGGCGGTTTGCTGGTCATTCGCGCGCTCCTTTCCTTTCGTATTGAGTGATGCAGCGACAGCACCGTCCAGCCCGAATGGATATGGTGTTTGTGAAGACGCGGCAGCGTTGCTCGGCTGGATATCTTCTTGTTTCGGAGTTGGATGGCCCGCAACGGGGACGTTCTCACCATGCTCGATCGACGCAGCGAACTTGACGTGAAGGTGAGCTGAAAACCAATATGCAGGACGCAGACGATCGAGGACCTGTTTCGCCGCGACATTACCGAACCAGCCGTTCTCTGAGTCTTCGCGGAATCCCCTCTTGATTCTAAAGAGATGCTCGTAATCGCCAGAGTACTCCACTTGTTTTGGCCAGTCATGAGAAAGACCGACGTCCACCTGAGTGCGAATCTGTAGAAGTTTGCGAACATCCAGTTCTCTGACGTGGAAAATACTGCGCATGTCGTCATTGTTGTAGGGCAGCCTTTCGAAATGTGGCTTTCGGTAATCATAACCTTTCCAGATTCCTGACATACTGGCAATGCGGAGAGGACCGCAGCGGATCACGTTGGCAGCGCCCAAGTAATAGATGTTTGGTGCGACCCAGCCGCCATAGTAAAGCTCAGACAAATAGTTACTGGCTTCGTGATTTCCACCGATGAAGATGGTCAGATACGGTGCGGTGCGCTTTCCGCTGTAGTACTCGTGAAAATCACCAATCGCCTTGTACCTCTGAGGTACGGCCATGCAAGCCAAATCGTAGGAGTTGCGGACAGACTGGCGATCAAAGTCAGAATACAAGAAAAGTCGATCTTGGACTCCAGAGATACCAACCTGAAAGTCGCCTCCGATAATCACCAAGTCGACGCCATCCCAGCTCTTGAGCGCGGCAGATCTTTCAATTGAGGCGTAGATGTCATTCAGACAACCATGTCCCTGTACGGCGAGATATCAGACTAGTTATTCGGCAAGATGAAAGCAGATCTCTCCGACGAGGAAACTTACGCAGCCTTCAAGAGCAACCCTGAGGGATCGTGATTCTTGATTGACGGTTCCCATTTTCGGTTGCAGCAGCTGCTCGGATGTCCAAAAGGAACACCGCTGAGATTTGTGTGATGGGCAGCTTCAGGACTGCAGAACGAGCACTGGATGGGAACTTAGGACATATTGGGCAGATGGATGGGCAAGATGGTTGCAAGAAAGAATTTTTATTACCAGAGATGATGAAGAGGAAGACCTGTGTGCGTCTTAGCAGGGCAGAGGTGAATGAGACATTGTTGTTTGGGGGAGTGTTTTTTGCAGTGGCTCCCGCAATCTCTCAGTGAAGGAAGCAAAACCACTCTTCTTTTTCTCTCTTCCCTGGCCATCTTTATTTCTTCTTCAGCCTCTGAAACTTCTACAATTGGGCAGTTGGGACCTATCACTTCAGGCAGAATGGCTCTCAGTGAATACGCTTCGCAGTTGAATTTCCTCAAGGATTCTGCCAATTTTCTGAGCTCTGTCAGCCCGTCTACTTCAGCGCATTTGATGACAGTTCACAACCGGATTCTTCATGAGGCACTGAAACCACTGAGCCAACGACAACACGAATCCTTTTGCGGCGCTTGCGGGAGTCCTCGAAGGGCAGAATACACTAAAATCATAGAGATCAAAAAGCAAAAGATCAAAGGCTCAGATCGATCAGCATCAAACTCGTCAATATCTAAAGCACCAACTGAGGGCGCCACCATATACAAATGCCTACGCTGCCGTCGACGGACAGTCAAACCGCATCAGAAAGTAACTTCCAGATCGAATGTATCTTCTCGAGCTACTGCTACCTCTGCCCAGATATCGTCTGCGACACCCACAGCGTCTGCTTCCGATCCAAAGGCACTCTCTCTAGAGACGGATAGTTCCGAGAAAGCTAGTAAAGCAGCAGAAAATGCAAGCAGCAAAAAGCGCGCAAAGGCTAGAAAACAAGGTGGACTGCAAGCTCTGCTGGTGTCTAAACAGCGAAATCAAGCTGCGTCTTCTTCCTCTCTCGATCTGTTTGACTTCCTCCAACAGTGAAAAGTGAAGCCTTTTTTTCTTTGTCTCGTATGATTTCTGATGCCAAGGCCAGCTCGTCGGTGCCTCAGGCTCTCACAGGCAGGATTCTGTGTTCTTCTCTTTTTGGGCTTAGCGCGGGGCATGACGCCAGATGGCCTGAGGCAGCAACAGAACCCGCCACGGCTGAAGAAGCAAAAGGAACGTTCCCGTCGGTCCTGGACAGAATTTTTGGGCCCCGGCATTGAGGGCAGATAAAGGCAGCTCCAACCCTTTGCTGTATCGTCAAATCGACAGTCGATTCTCTGAACCAATTCTAATCGTGCCGCGGATATCGCTAGTTTGCAAAACTACGACAATTGGTGATTGTGATTGCCAATCCCACACTCGGACATCTCTTCAGGCGCATCGTGCGATACCCCTCACATACATATTCCTCATCCGTTTCAATCGCCATGTCGGCAGAGGGAGATAAGGCTGTTCCACAGGCCGAAATTGTGGAGGACTCCTCTGAAGTTCAGTTCCAGAAGCCTGGGGATTTGGTTGAGAGAAATGAGGACACTGGTGTGCTGTCGGTCGAGAGTCTTTGCATGAACTGTCATGAAAATGTATGTTTCGCTGATTGGAGAATATTCTTTCGAACGAGACTGGGACGTCACTGCTAACACCCGCTTAGGGAACAACCAGGTTCTTGCTTCTTCGCGTTCCATTCTTCCGCGATATCATCCTCGAGTCCTTCGAATGCCCGCACTGCCACTTTCAAGACAACTCGGTCAAGGCTGCCAGCCAGATTCAAGAGAAGGGTACCAAATACACTCTCGATGTGGAGAATGAAGAGGATCTTCAGCGCCAGGTCATCAGAAGCGACACCTCCATCTTTAAAGTCGAGTCGCTTGGAATCGAGATGCCCAAGGGCGAGAGTCAGCTTACTAATGTGGAAGGAGTCATCATGAGGATCCACGAGTCGCTCTCAAGTGAGCAGGAATTACGTAAAACTCAGGCCCCTGAGCTCTACAAGGCGCTCGTGCCCATCATTGAGAAACTGGAGAAGATTTTGCAGAGGGAGGGCTTCCCTTTCACGGTGTCTCTCGATGATCCCACTGGCAACTCGTGGATCGCCCCCTTGCCCAGCGACAAAGGTCACAAGTATAGACGCCGCGACTATCCTCGTACTCACGAGCAGAATGAGGAGCTCGGTATCGCTGCCGATCCAGAGGCTGTAAAGCATGAGGGTGTCAATCTGACACAGACGGCCGGCGACCCCGAAGATCTGGACATCATTGATGGAAAAGTCTACACTCTTCCTGCCGAATGCCCCGGTTGCGCGAAGGCCTGCGTCGTCAATATGCAGAAAGTCAGCATCCCATACTTCAAGGAGGTGTTCATCTGGAGTACCGTCTGCGACCACTGTGGATATCGCACGAACGAGGTCAAGACTGGCGGTGAAATTCCCGAGAAAGGCAAGCGTATCACTCTCAGAGTCGAAAAAATTGAGGATTTGTCTCGTGACATCCTCAAATCCGATACATGCGCTGTGCACAGTGACGAACTTGAAGTGACCGTTGAGCCCGGTACACTAGGCGGTCGTTTCACGACCGTCGAGGGTCTACTTACAGAAGTCCGTGACCAATTGCATGGTCAGATTTTCGACATTGACGATACTTCGTACGCTGGTGGTGACAGCATGGCCAGTTCCGACAAGGAGAAGTGGGAGCGTTTCTTCAAACGTCTTGATTCTGCCATCAAGGGAGAGCTTAAATTCGTCATCACTCTCCAAGATCCTCTGGCCAACAGCTACGTTCAAGATCTCTGCGCACCAGACCCTGATCCTCAAATCACTGTCGAAGAATACACTCGTACTGAGGAGGACGAAGACGAGTTAGGATTGAAGGACATGAAAGTCGAGGGCTACGAGGCTGATGAGGAAGCTAAGAAGGAACAGGTTACACACGATAATGATGAACAAAAGTCGTGATTGATACCCTTTCCACTGTTTTCTTTTGAAGTTATAACGACTTTCCATGCTTTTTCATGATCGTACAGTGCTTCCTGGGGATATGGGTTTTTTGAGTTCCTTCGTTTTGCGTCGATGGTTGCATGATGGTGGCGTATTTGCATTAACCTTCAGTTCACCATATTGTCCATAGATATGTGAGGAGGGTGGACTTTACAAATGGTGCAGTAGGTTTATAGTATTTCATTCTGTTGCATTGGAAGACATAGTTGTCGGTCTCATGTTTGACAAAAGTTCAGAGAGAGGTTGTGGCAGACATGATCAGCATAATGGAAAAGTTCATTTATACTTAAATCTCATCGACTATAGTCAAGCTATCTATTCTGTAATGAGTCCTACCAACGGTTCACGATGTGTTCAGTCCCCTTCATACCTCGGCATCTCTGGAACAAATGCAAATCGTTTGGCCATTGAAACCAAGGCTGCCATCTGCCTGTGCCATAGCAGGCCCTACCTCGATTATCCCTGAAGACAGCGTCGTCGCTATATCACTGGCAGGGAGTGTAACATGTGGCGTATGATACAATCCAGGAATCGACGCGTGTCCGTAGTGTGCTCGTCCTCGACAATGCCCCATGCCCTGTCCAGTTGGAGATCACACCCGGAAAGCAGCTGCCTTGATGCTTCGCGATGTCCTCGTCTCATGGGTTGGTTCACTGAGACCTTAACCTCAGCACTCCAACTGCACATGAGACCAGTCACAATTTCTTCCCTTTCGTTAAGGGATCGACTATATAGGGAAGCTCGAGTGCTTTCCAAACCCAACCTCTTCTAACCCCCCCATCACCCATCCTTTCACTTCGCAAACGGATTCGCATGTATCGTCACGCTCTTAATCCCCACCGCCTCAAATGCCTCCCCATCTTCATCTGCCTCCCCTTCCTTCGGTTGCACCACCCTCCCCTTCTTATCAACCTTCACCTTGGCCTTCTCCAACTTACCCAACACATCTCCACCTTCATCCTGCGCTGTAAGATTCAACACCTTCCCAAACACCGTACTCGCCCCATCCAGATGCGGCGCCGCCGCAAACGCAATGAAGAACTGGCTTCCATTAACTGATGACCCGCTTGCATTCAGCGACCCGGGAGCTGTCCTGTCTTTCACGGGGCGCGCTGCCATCGACAATATCCCCCGGGCGTTGTGTCGGAGAGCAGGGAGGTGGATTTCTTGATTTAGTGCTGAGGGGTGGTAGATTGATGTCCCGCCTTTGGGGATGTCGAAGGGGAGAGGAGGTTTAGATGTCGAGGAGTTTGTTGCGGCAGAGCCGAGGGAGATGTCGCCGCCTTGGATCATGAAGCCGGGGATTAAGCGGTGGAAGGGGGTGTTGTTGTATGCGCCACTGGCGCAGAGGGCGAGGAAATTCTGTGACAAAGATTGTCAGTGAGTTTGGGCACTTTTGCGGGATGCGTGCAGATGTGGGGTCGATTAAGACGGGGTTGATCAAATAAGAGAGCGTCTGGTGTAGAGATGATTTGATGGACGTACTTCTGCTGTCTTCGGTACTGCTTCGCAGAATATTTCGACCTTGAGGTCTCCGTGGGTGGTATGAAGCTATGCGATAAGACGCGACAGTCAGTGTGAGCTTCGCGAGGCGGGAGCACTTAGGAGGTGCGGACTCACTGTAACAGACATTATATCTCAAGATCTGTGACGAGAACAGCAGATATCTTTTGGAGAAAAGCACAAATTGAGAGGTCAACAGGTAGGTAGTTAATCAAGTATCTGGATTCTGGAGAGCGTTGCTCTGGTTGCGCCTTAGTCATCAAGAGCTCTCAGGATGGTGATCGAGCACGCGATTATGCAGACATTCCGAAGTTTATACCCCAAAATTGATGCTGAGCTCCTCTAGGAAGAGTTTGCAATTGCTGTTGCTTCTTAAAGAGCCCGTCAAGTTGTGTGAAGAGGCAGTCAGACCTGAGTTTGGATAGAATCCACTTCCATCGGGAGCTTCCGCACCTTCTCCGCGTCACAGATTCTCCTTTGAATGAATATTCTCGCCAATGCTCAACCCAATCCCTCATTATTCATAGGATGACAAGTCTCGAGGATTTTGCATATCTTCAATAACTCGAAAAGTCTAGAAGATGAACAACAGACCCGTAGAGCAGGCTCTAGCCACGCTTCTCCCCACGCACGCCAACGATCTGCCGCCGGAGCTTCTGAGCTTGAGCCTGTCCTTAGTTGCGCAATCTCGCAGCTTCTCCAGCAGCTTGAAGCCCGAGGAGGAGATTGCGAGACCATATGCGTGCGCTGAAATTGCCTGCAAACGGTTCGTTTGTCTGTTCCATGTGAAAGCGCGTCCTCGATTGCTCACTGAAAGCATAGGCTGAGTCGCGCGCTGAAACTGCCCCCTCTGCTGGGCCGTCCACCTTGTCCTCCACGCGTATACAAGAAGCTCTACGCGTTTCTCGACCGATCTCTCGCTCCAAGTATAACTAGAAACAGCCGCGCCGGCAGCACGTCAGCTCCTGGAACACCCACGCGAACGACGTCCCTCCCGTCGACACCTACGAAGGGAGGATCGAATGCTACTACACGTACCCCCTCGAAAACAGCAACAGCAACGACAACTCCTCGGGGATTGGCAAATACACCGTCCAAGTTGACGCCGCTGAAACGAGCGCTCAATGGCACACCCAAGCCGTCAGCAGCAACAACATCCTCGCTGACGCCTCAAAAGAAGCAAGCTGAGAAGCCATGGTTCCAGACCAATAGTCTCTCGAAATCAACAATCATACCGGACGCGCCTGCATGGGCGATGACAGCTATTCGGACAGTGTGCAAAACACTCTCAACCCCCGCGCCGCGAACAACTACCTGGTCCCGGCCGCCGATCTCAAAGACCCTTCCCCCGCATATCTTCGCAGGTGTCTCGTCGGTCTTGTACTTTGTCTCGCAGCTCTCGTCGAGCGACCGTGATGACGACCACGAGTTAGACGGAGAGATATCACAATTCCTGGACGTTGTCCTGTCAACGCAACAAGACCAGACTGACCTCAACGAACCGGACGAAGCCTTCAAAGAACTAGTCTACGCGTTAATTGTAGCTCTATACTTCATTGTTCTCGCCCGAAGGCGAAATCCGCTCATCTCAGATGAAACCGAACAGGAAGGCTCAGGCGAGGCCAGGAAAATGGACGATAAAACCTTTTACGAAATGCGGCAGACAGCCCTGACGTGTCTTGGACTACCTTCTACAGAGAAGAGGCATCGCAAGGATGTTGAGTACTGGATTGGTCTTATTATGGGAATGGGCTGGGCTGCTGGGAAAGAGTGGTTTGAGAATGTTCCGCCTGCCGGCGAGATAGATGGGGACGAGGCGCATATGTCGGAAGAAGGACTGGGCGATGAAGATAATGATGGTCGAGTTAAGTTGGCGAAGCGTTATAAAGCAGGCTCCGGTTCGAACGTAATGGTTAAACATGGTCACTCGAAAGGTGGCCTGTTACCGGGTTTGGGCACGATGATGCAGGATCGTGTGGATTGGTTGTCGGAGGACCGTCGCGAGGAGTTTCTCGAGTGGAAAGCGGATGTGATGAAGCGGATTCAGAGTATGAAAAGCGCAGCAGTTGCTTGAACTGGCGGTTAGCCGTTTGGTAACTGTTGCCTTGAGCTGATAGCATATGATGTTATGTCTCATGTCCTGGCATGGACTAATAGTTATCTGATACCCCTGATACGAACGAGAACGTTTCAAAACTTCAAGCTGCCTGGAGAATGGCAGTCTATCTGATTTCTTCGGCTGAGATTCAGAAAACCTCCATAATCGCTGTTTCCGAGCCACGCAAACAACACCGAGAAGAAATCTAGTCTATCAGGGTGGTTGTACACGTCAGAACCAGATGTAGAGAGCGGGAACCTCCTCAGAGAAAGAACCTTGTCGTGCAATACGGCCCAAAAAATCTTCGAGAAGAAAGAATCTATACATTTATCCCGAAGTGATGGATGCAGAACCAGAGACAGGAACACACGGGTATAGGTATCATGAAGAATATGAAAATGACGAGCCAACCCAATAGCTCAATCAGGATATCAATCAGTCAGTACCAGATACTCCTCGTCCTGTGATGGGGGATAGTTTCGCGTTTCTCTTTCTCCAGCGTCTTCATCGTATCATACAGAAAGAAGTCGATCAGGATAGCGTTGACGCCAAACGAAGACGACGATTTGGCGGTGCCATTCCGTTCTTCAGAGTCATGCTGTCCATTCTGTCCATTGGCCTTCAACTGTGACGTATCTCTATATGAGGCTCCGTTTCCCTTGACCTGGTCATGCTTCCCGCAGAGTGATTTCCGTTTCACTTTGACCTCTGGATGGCGGCGTTCGATTTCTCGTCTGATCAGTTCGACGCACCAGATGCTTGTGCCGCGGAGCTCGATCTCCCAGTCTGAACCACTGGGGATCGGCTTCAGCTGCCGGATGTGGCTCTCTAGAGGTGGGGAGTAGAGGAGGCAACCAAGTTGGCGGAGCATTTGGGGGATACGGTAGTCTGATGTGCATGTCAACATGGAACATGAAGATGAAGAAAGCAAGACAAAACACGATGTTTAATCTATGTGGAACAGAAACTTACCAGCAAACATGGTGATCTTGTCAACGTCGTGAAACTCTCCATAGCTCTCGCCATTGAAACAGGCCCATAAATCGGCGACCAAGATCTGGGCTCGCTTCAACAGCCGTACTCTCCTTCCGTGGAAAGTGGCCTCGTCACGGAAGCAGGGGAAATTCTCGACCAGTAAGTTGACAAGCGCTGCGGCGGAGTGGTTGGCATCGTAGATACAGTTGACGAAGCTGCCATCAAAGTCCTAGAATTTAGATTGTTTCAGAAATAGGAACAGCTAAGTAGAACGATCAGCAAATTTCAGGAACGAACCTCGCAAAGCACCCGTCCAGCTTCACGTAAGCACTGCACTCGCTCTTTGAACAAAGGAATCTCCTCGTCCGTAGCAGATCGGAATACGTGCTTCAGCACAGACTCGGAACACTCGTCCTCATTCACCCAGAAAGACGGACTTGTGATCGGTATATCTGAACCATTCTGTTTGAGCCGGCTGCCTTTGCATCAATTTTCAAGGGGCCAAACCGTGGAAAGATTACCTTCATCAAGAGCTCTCTGTAACGCCGCAACCAAACTCCAATACCCCGTCCACTTTCTCCCACGATACTCGATCCCAAATCGCTTCGACTCGTCCTCTTCGTCAGACCAGAAGCTAAAGTTCAGCAGGTCCATCGTAAAGATGAAATCGACGGTGTTCTCATCCTTGGCTTTGGGATGCAGCTCATGCTCTGACCAAGTCTGCGTCGAGTACTCTTTCTCCTGCATCTGGCGCCATATCGTCTCGGCAGCTTCTTTGGTCTTAGAAGGATCCAATGCCACGTCAACGGCGTTGTCGAAGACATATTGCGCACTCTCAAGCACTTTGGTCTCTGCGGCAAGAACATTGATAGCTGGGTGTCCAAGTCCTAGGGATTTTCTCAAAAGATCGAGCAATTCGGGATCTGCTTCGTCGTCTGACATGTTGGTCCTCTCAATTGCTTGTTGTGGAGGTGTTGCAGTTTCTGTATATTTGCCTCTTGTTCTCTTAAGTCTCTTTCGACTGACAATGGGAATTTTTTTTGAGAAGTATCCGATGAAAGTTCTTGATATTGGATATCTGATATGAAAGAAAAGCTCGAGTAGCCTCAGTGCACGCGTCGCCGTGAAATGCAGTGAAAGAAACCACGAGAGGTGAGAATTCTTATAAAGATCCTTCTGGTCACTGATACATGTTCAGAGAAAATGTTGAGTCTAGATTTATCTGCTTGAATGTCCGCAAGAACCCGATATATCAATATCGCAAAACTCTGATATATGCATCTTTGGCTGCTGCAAAGTATCCCGAAACTACTTATTGGTTACATAAGCAAGAGGCAAAGAACTATAGTAGTCAGTGAAGCCCTGTCCTTTACAGCTTAGTATTTTCTTTGCTGTAGTCATAGTAGAATATTATTTGGACGCAAGTGAAAGAGACAGAATCACTGGAAATGGGTGATGCATAATGCCCCGACATTCCCTCAGCAGCTGAAGGTCTCGATTGCAGTGACGCGGTTCCTTACCAAAACTACTATACAATCGTGATGCAATCCCCCAGTCATCTTTCAAATCATTGAGAAGATGAAGAGTCGTAAAATAGCCTTGATTCAGGGCCCTTTGCATTGCAGCTAGAGTCTTCAGGGAAAATATGCCCTTGATGTCGCAAAGTTCCCAGTGGAGGCTATGATGAGGCCAACGGCTGGGGGCAGTTGCGAGGTTCCACGGCATCAACCACAACACGGCTGGGAGATGATATTTGAAAGGATACGCGCAGTCAATATAGTTCAAAGAACAAAGGACTTCCTTGAGGAGCATTGAATGGTGTCATGAGCCGGAACAGGAAGACAGAGATGGTGATGATGACGATGACGTTGATGATGATGATGATGATGCGAAAAAATAGTTTGATTCCACTGAATTTCTGAACTGATACTGTATGGATCCATTGCTCATTCCAAAATGCACATATCCCTGTTGGCGCATTGTCATGACCAGAGCTGGGGCAAAAGCAGCAAAGTGCACCCCGCAGGGCTGTAGATAAGATCTCCTGCATTACTTTATTATCTCTCACTTCGCGCTTGACCATCCTTCCCTCTAGCTCTCTCTGTTCCTTTCTCCATTCTCTTTCCCCCTTCTTTTCTTAATCCTTTTTTTAAACTTATTTACCACATTATCTTTTCCCTCTTGATCTTCTCCAGCTTCGTGCCCGTCTCCATATCCTTGGGGACTTACGCAATGGCGCGAGATACATACATCAAGCGCTCACTCGGATCAACTTTAACTAGGCGGATCAAAGAGGTACCTGCGCCATCTTCTTCGATTTTCGATTTAGTGCTCTGTGAATATTCCCACGGGGACTCGCTCATAGCTGACGCGTTTTCTTTGCTTCTTCTTTCTCTAGTCGCGAGTCCTCCTGGTCGGCGCAGGTGGCATCGGCTGCGAACTTCTCAAGAACCTCCTCCTCACAGGGTTCGGAGAAATCCACATCATTGACCTGGACACAATCGACTTGAGCAACCTGAACCGGCAATTTCTCTTCCGTTACGAACACATAAAGAAGTCGAAAGCTCTGGTGCGTTTTGGTTCGCGCGATTTTCCCTCCGTTTCCTCCGAACCCCCCTCCATGCCAGCGTCCGTCCATACCAGTCGCTTCGTGAAATGATGGAAACGAAAAGGGACCTAACAAGTTTTGCCCAATATTTGGATTGTACAGGTAGCGAAGGAAATTGCGCATAAGTTTCAGCCTGGTGCGAAGCTAGAGGCGTATCACGCGAACATCAAGGATGCGCAGTTCAATGTCGACTGGTTCGCTACTTTCGATGTGGTGTTCAATGCTTTGGACAATTTGGACGCGAGACGACACGTCAATCGCATGTGTCTTGCCGCCAATGTGCCGTTGATTGAGAGCGGGACGACGGGGTTTAATGGGCAGGTCCAAGTCATCAAGAAGGTAGGGGTCTACATTTCCTGCGGTGACGTTTACGCTGTCTGCGTCTTCCAATTCACATTTTTTGAGTTGCTGATTCCTTCCAGAGAATAACAGAATGCTATGACTGCAATTCGAAAGAGGTGCCTAAATCATTCCCCGTTTGTACGATACGCAGCACACCGAGCCAGCCAATTCATTGCATAGTATGGGCGAAAAGCTATCTCTTTCCGTGAGTTCTCTTTCCTGGAGCAGAGATCAATTGGCGAGTCGCATGGACAAAAGGTGCTAACTGCTCCGAAGAGAGCTTTTCGGGACCAGCGAAGAAGAAACACAGGATTTCGATCACTCAGAAGACGCCGAAAATGGTAAGCTAAGGCCCTTGAAGAGAGCCCGTCGTGCACAACAGCTGACAGTAGCGGGATTGGCAGCGGAGGAAATTGAGAATCTACGTCGAGAGGCCCTCGCTCTAAAAGAAATTCGCCAATCTATGGGATCGCCCGATTTTGCTCAGAAAGTGTTCAATAAGGTCTTCAAAGAGGATATCGAGCGGTTACGTGGGATGGAAGATATGTGGAAGACAAGGAAGCCGCCAGAGCCTCTCGATTATCAATTTCTCCAGGACCAGTCTGCGTCTGTTGAGACGAGCATTTCGTGTAATGACCAGAAGGTGTGGAGCTTGGCCGAAAACTTTGTTGTTTTCAAGGACAGGTCAGTACATCTCACTATCTTAAGATGACGGCTGGCCAGAGCACACCCATGAGCTGACACCTGGAATAGTTTGGATCGCCTAAGCAAGAGGTTGAAGACCCTTCAAGAGGCTTCGAAAGGTGACATCCGCCCGATCTTGATATTCGATAAAGACGATGTCGATACACTAGACTTTGTCGCAGCGAGCGCGAATTTGCGCTCAGCAATCTTCAACATTGAACCAAAGTCGAAATTTGATATAAAGCGTAAGTCATATCAAAAAGCCCATTGAATAGGGTTTTCCTGACTTGTTTTTTCAGAAATGGCTGGTAATATCATCCCTGCAATCGCTACGACGAATGCCATGACTGCCGGCCTCTGCGTTCTACAGGCTCTGAAAGTGCTGAAAGATGACTATGCGCACGCGAAAATGGTACGTCTTGATAAATGCCTCGCATTTCTGCATATACTGAGCTCTCCCTCTTGGATAGATCTTCCTTGAACGGTCGGGTGTACGCGCTATAAATTCCGATTCATTGAAACCACCCAATCCCAACTGTCCCGTGTGCTCTGTCGCACACGGCCGCGTGATCATCGATCCAGATCGCGCCACCCTCAACGATCTGGTCCAAGACGTGCTCCGCCTGCAGCTGGGCTATGGCGAGGAATTCTCTCTCAACAACGACGTCGGCACAATTTACGACCCAGATTTGGAGGACAATCTACCGAAGAAGCTCTCGGATCTTGGAGTCAAGAACGAGAGCCTTATTACAGTCATTGACGAAGAAGATGAGAACCCGCGAGTGAATCTTGAACTCGTTGTCCTTGTTTCTCAGAAGTAAGAGTCACGTACTGCACGTCTGGACTTTCTGATTCACTAACACTCTGATCATAGGGATGAGCCCGCTACGGAAACGAAGAAGCCTGTTTCGTTGGAGAAAAAGGTGGATATCCCGCGGAAGCCCAAAGCTCCAGCAACTCCTGTTACCGAACATGTGAACGGCACGACGACCACTGTTATCGGCAAGCGTAAACGTGAAGCCGATGCTGAGCTGCCAAATGGTCAAGACCGCCGCGCTAAGCGTGTCGCTGTGGCAGATGGAGATGGCAACAATCCTATTGTCCTTGACGAGGCGGACGGTGGAGCAATTCTGATCGACGACGATTGAGAGCGTGAGGTTGTGTCAAGGTGAAAAGGCAAGGAATTTTTCTCGGCGATCCCTTTGCCAAAGACATGCATTGTGGACGATGGCGTCTTGTTTGAATGACAAGAGAGGGTTGATCTCTTGCCATATCAATGTATCATAACACAAATCCATAAGCGAATGTTTGAAGTGTATTACAATGCCTTAGAAGAATTCGCTATGGTTTGCTGAACCAATGAGGAACATGCGACTGGAAATATCCCTCGTGGCTCGCCACCTCTCAAAGTTGTGTGGAGGAGCCGACGGTTTGTCTTCCATCGCATTCGGGAACTGACCCTCCAGGGAACCCCTTGTTGGTCGAACAACTAAGTGTCTGCTCAGATCGATATCTACCCCCTGCGTGGAAGTATTGTCCGTGGCGTTGGGTTTTCGTCATTCGCGCAGTCGTATACCTTGCAGAAGATTCACCAAGAAGTATCACCGCCCAAGTAATTCATCGCCTCACATCTAGTTGCGAAGGCTAGATGGCCCTTTTGTAAATGTCGTGTTGAAGCCCCATTATCTTGTGGGTCCCTTTATATTTCTTTCAGAGAGCGCTCAAGCCACCATCAATGTTGAGCACGCAATTATTAGCATACTCGTTCTGTGCCAGAAACACTGCAGCATCAGCGATTTCCCGAGGATCACCAAACCTCCGAAGAGGAATACTCTCTTTTAGTCTTGACGTTTCGCCTGCGGTGAAGTCTGCAGTAAACGTCTCTCAGTCATTCTCATTTCCATAGAAACATACACACACAGTGAAATTCAGACCGAAATGGCCGCTAGATACAACGATCTGGAGCAGTGTGCCCCGAGTCGAACATACCTGCAATCATAGGCGTCTCGACGTATCCCGGAACAATCGCATTCGACCTTATCACGACGTCCCGAAACGAGCTGGCCGCTTCCACGGTACTCGCTCTAGTTAAGCCAAGGATTCCAGCCTTGGAGGCAGCATAGGACACAGCGCCGGTTCCGCCCTTCAGGGCCAGCAAGGACGAGATATTGATGATACATTTCGACGGGTGGTGTTGAGCATTGGTATCAGAAGCGGTACTGGGTTGTTTGCGGTTCTTGAGCCGGCTGCGGATCGCGGCGCGCATCAATGCACGAGATGTGAGGAGTGAGCCTTCGAGATTCGTACGTAGGATGCGGGAGATGTCGGATGGTTCGGTTTTGGGAAGGGTGCCGGAGATGGAGACGCCGGCTGCGTTGACGAGGATGTCGACTGCTTCCTGTTTACCGGATAAATATCAGTTTTATGCCGTATAAAGTCAAGGATAGGCTTTTCCTGCAGGCCATTCTGGTGTCGGTTGAGAACCTCGGTTTGAGGAGAGTTATCCAGTGAGGCTTGTAAAGATACGTACCATTTCCTTTTCCAATTCGCGCATCCATGATTCAGCCTCCGAGATATCTCCAACCAGCAGACTGATCCTATCAGATGACCGCACGAGGACGCCATTGGAAGCCATCGTATTCACATCCCCCTCCTGTTGCTTCTCCTCCTCCGGAGCCCTAGTCGCGACGTCGCTGCTAGCCGACGATTGCGCATCTGGACCACCAGCTCCTATTGATTCCGATGCAGAACCTTGCCTCAGTCTAGCAGCTGCATTCACAAGCCGCCTATACGATCTCCCCACGAGAATGATCCGATCAGCTCCCTCTTGGAGGAACCTCTCTGCAATCGCGAATCCAATCCCCGAGGTCCCGCCTGTGATCATACATGTTCGGCCGCGGAGTCGATCTGCGGGTTTGAAGTTGAAGCTTCTGTCGTCAGTCTTATTCAGGGATGAGGAGTATGTGAATTGTCTTTGTTGTAGTCTCGACGAATTCGTACAGGGTTTGATCTGCGTATTATCGGCAGCTCGGAATCGAGCGCGGAATTGGAAGAGTGGTCCTTGGAAGCGAGGACAGAGAGATCGAAAGTACGTCATAACAGAATGCGTGCTGTATGTGGTTTGAATCTAGGAAAGATACCTCATCCGAAAATGGAGAATGCGATATCGCCGGTAATAGCATGAATATCGCTCAAAGCGCGCTAATTGACCATCGAGATATTCGTACAAGCTTTCTTTGCAGCGCGTTGATGTGGACCAGAAAAGCTTGAGCACAGACCATTTATTGAGAGAGGAAGAAACCTCGAGTGGAAGACATCCCACCGCGTAGATCTCTGGACCTCTTTGCAAGATCAATCTCAAGAACACTGCAGGGCCTTTCATTTTCAAGGACTTGTCTCACATATCAGAGGAAAGACATTCTGAGCTCATCTCACAAGATCACCAGTTCTCATCGTCCTCGCACTCCTCTTTCTCCGCGTCTTGAACGCGGTTCTACCATACCGCCATGGCATCATCCACAACCCCCAATCAATCCGAATACGTGACTTTGGTATCAGGCGATGGATTCGAATTCATCCTTCCTCGAAGCACAGCCTGCGTATCAGGCACGATACGACGCATGTTAGAACCGTCCAGTGAGTTGTACACTCGCACCTTTCCCCTTTGTATATTTGCTTCTGACCCCTCTTGTTATTTACTACAGGTAAATTCTCCGAGGCAATCACTGGACGCTGTGTATTGGAGAACATAAGGTGCGTCCTGTTTTCTAAAACGGCTCATCATTCTTTCCATCATCTTTTTTTTTTCTTTTGTGGCTCCTGCTGACGGCATGCAGTGGCGTCGTACTTGAAAAGGTCTGCGAATATTTCTGCTACAATGAGAAGAACAAAGATCAGGCGAATGTGCCGGATATGGATATCCCACCGGAGCTGTGTCTGGAGCTGTTGATGGCGGCGGATTATCTGGATACCTAGGTATGTACTGAGTAATGTATACTCTATTCCATCCTCTCCCGGTTTGGTGACATTGATATGTATTGTGGGTTAAGTTCCTGACCGAAATGAGATTCGGCTGAGTTCAGATTTGGTCGACTGAAAATGAGGCATGACTATCAGCTATGACATGACTATTGCTATGGGATCGGAGTTCTTTATTGGAGGAAGGGTATAGTTGTATGTACAAGATTTGAGGCGTTCAGGAGTCACCATGAGTATGTATATCTTTCAATACACGTTGTGGACCCTATCGACGGACTCGTCTTGTCCAGCTCCAACGAATATCTTCCGTGCCGTGATCAGGCGCAGATGCCTATATCTGCCACTGCACAGCTTGATAGACAGACAGGTGGTTCATTGTCCATTCACTATGATCAATGACCTGCTGCTCCGTCATCCATGACATAGCCATCTGAGCATCTAACATCCGACCTTGCGCTTCAGTGGACGGACGTTCTATAGATGATGGCAGATCAGTCAATGGACTCATCCCTTTTATTCAGTCCTCATCCAAGCTTCAATGGATATCAGGACCTTATTCCAGGGGAGACATGGTCATTATTCCCTCCCGGACCTCTTTTCCTTTGGTGATCACTTCACAAATTTTGGAGATTTTTTATCCGTAAACAGGTACCGTCATCATCTGCCCTTCGGCTTCGGTCTGGAAAATCCTCCCTTTTTCGTCCCCTTGGGCGCTCCTCTCTCTTCGTATAGCCTTTCTTTCCCAAACGCCGCGTCGCCAACGCGGAGATAACTGACGACACCCTGACCCACAACAGCGAGAATCACGTTGCGGTACCCGTGTCTGAGTCGCATGTAGAGCATTCTCTCCATCTTCTCACCCTTCGGTGGGTCCAGCGGCGTGCTCTCGAGCAACGCACCGAGCTGAGCTAATGTTGGGATCGTAGTCTGCGTTCGAGCGTTGACAACCGCGATGCGAAAATCGGGGACTGGAGGTGCCGATTTGCGGAATGGTGTTGACGGTTTGTAGACGTGGAAGGCGATGCGGAAGGGAGGAATTGTGCGTGGAGCTGGACGCTCTGCAGCAACAGGGTCATACCAGGGAATAAGAGCGAGTTTGCGATAAATATCGACTGCGGAGTGATTAGTATGGGGTGTGAAAGTTCGCAACGGCTTTAGAAAGTACTCACTGTAGCTGCGATGGATGCCGAGGCCAACGACAGGCCCTCTCGCCGTAGAAGCCGTCCTGTCCGGGATATACATCCATTGAAACAACCGCGCGAAGATCCCAGTCAAACCGGATGCTTGTTTGTTCCGCAACTGCGTATTCCCCGCACCTTCAGCCGAGGCCTCCTCTGTCTCCTTCCCATCTACATTTTCACTCCAGCTCGGAGCTCTGATAAGCGCATAACCCAAGCGCTTCAAACCAGTGTAAACCGAGAACCTTTCCAACGTCAACCCTCCCCGTCCAATGAAACAGGCATAAGCAGCCTGCAAACTCATGGGAACTCCCAATTCCTCCGTAGCATCTCCACCCTCATCACTGCACCCTGTCGACGAAAGAGGCCACCAGATCTCCAAACTCCCTCTCTCGAGCAAGTATAGCGCTTCCTCCGGCAATAACCATACGCGATTCCAGCGATCTGCTTGGCCCATTGTTTTGAAGTACTGCCCTTTCGGCGTAGGGACATACACGCACGCGTCTGGAGAGACTCCTCGGAGACCGTCATTATGCTGTGTCGTCGTTATTGTTTCGGATCTTCCATCATCAGCAACAGTTGCCGGGGTTTGGAAGGAGGTAGATCGCTGCGGCGGCGTAGGTCCATTCGGCGCATATATCGCCACAATCTTGTTCTTCGGGTGATGAAGTCGCGGATACGAGAGCGCATTATGCATCGCCTGTCTCGAGGCGGCGAGGATATCAGCTTGGTATAATGTTGGGTTTGGTTCGAAATCCTTTTCTCCGCGACGGGGGAGGCTGGTTTGGGAGTTGTCCGAGAGACTGTTTTTGATGGAAGGATCTGAATTAGCGCGGCTGCCAATAGAGGAATTGAGGTGAAGCGATCAATCATCTTCAGATATATGGAGAAATATGTGATATTTTTTGGCGTTGGATCTTACAATGACAGAAAGCGAAAGTCCTGTGTCTCATCGGACAAGTCGGTCTCGATCTGTGCGGAGTCATGGGATGGAGGAAGATGAATCGCGTCTTCGTCTGCGTCGGCCATTGTGAATGGAGGATTGTGTATGATGTGCTTCGAATCGGGTTGAAAACAGTGCTGTAAGATGATTCACATGGGAGAATTGATCGTGGGATTCTCGATTCATTAATTCATTACTGCTGCAATCCCCACGATGATGTTGGATCAATTCCGAACAAAAAATTCTCGGGGAAAACTAGCAGTGGTCCGAGCTCCCATCTCCCGAATGGGTTTTTCGCGGGGAAGTTTATCTTGGAGTTATGCTGCCAGGTAGGGATCTGCTGGATGTATACACAGGTGGTTCTTTACAGTTATGACGCCCAGTTCATTCGAAAGAAGAAGAAAAAAATGATATGTTTTGTCTTTCACTATCTTGTCCGTACACTGGTCAGAAAGTGCGAGCGCACCCTAGAGCCAGGATATGGGAACTCGTCCAAGGATAATGGAGCTTACATATCAAACATTGACATACATACATTGATGGGAGGTAACCGATCCATTATGCAGATGAGTGTCGCCTCCCCGAGTCCAAAAGGAAAAATAAAACGAAGTCACTCCAAACACCCCGTTCACCAACCGAGAGAAACAACCCATGGCACAGACCATGCAAAACTCCGGTTCCAATGCAATCGTTAAACGTCATAAAGTTTTGCGAGATCGCGAGTTGCAAGTGGTTAAGAATTTGAAAAATCAAGATGCCGAGAAGACGGGTGGATATCAGTTGGCAAAGCTCAGCTTCGATGTAACTATCTCATCGGCACTTTCTTCGATGAGACTGGACGGTATGTTGACCACCACGGAAAACCAGAAAGATAAGAGACTACTAGTCTATCCGTGCGTCAAATCGAACGATGCGCGTTTTCATATTCAAGTCGAGAGTTGCTGTCGCGTTGGAATGGCCAGCATCTTCTAATCAATCAGTGGCTTCTTCTGATTACCAACAATGGCCACTCCAATTTGGCTGAGAGCATTGTGATCGTTGGCACGCACTATCGAAGGAAGTGGCAACATTGGGTTGTCGGGATTTATATTTACAGCCTCTCGGGCCGCCTGCTCAATGGCTTCCATCTCCTCTTTGCAACCCGCATGATCAAGAGGACAAACGACGATCGGCTGTCGGATGGTGATATCCCGTGCAGAGGTTAAATGAGCCTAAAGATAAACGTCAGTATGCTCTCTTCCATCTATTAGGCCAAAAAACACAACAAACCTTGACGGTCAGGTAATATTCAATCTTGTAGAGACTTGCCGTCGTTGTAAAGCCGCTCACCGCATACATGGGGAAAGCAGCTTTGCCTCTAGGGAGAATGCCCTCTGAATCTCGCAAATCCTTTGCGGGAAACACCAGGCCCAAGTTCGTGAGGAAGCCCGTCTCTGGGAGCTTCATACCCACCGGCTCCGTTCTCTTTGTTAGCGTCTTGACTTTCCGTTGTGGCTCGTCCCCTTCGTGATTGTAGATGATCTCCTCATCAATCCCTATAGTAATCTTGTTGATGGTGACCTTCCTGGCTTTGCTCATCCAATCCGGATTGGGCGAGAGCTTGACATAGACGCTGACAGGGTCAAGCGGACCATACGACCATCGTGGTAACGATATTCCCAATGTGACCAGATGATCCGAGACTCTTTCCGCCGACTCCGGACGGTTATACATTCCAAATGTTGATAATGTATCGTAACGCGTGATAGGAACCGGAAAGGTATATTTCCTCTGTTCCGACTGCCCTTGCTGCACCATCACCACCATCTCGTAGTACGTCTCTGCTGTGCGACTGGGAAGCTGTAGACTGGCCGGTGGAACTCGTCTCGAAGAGTCGGTTCCGCCTCGTCCGAAGGGAATAAAGAGAACGAATGGCAGGTCCATCGATATAACCTCCTCATACTCCCTCCCCGCGGGACACCGGAACAAGAGCATCTCTTTCCCCACGATATCGGTGATCTCTTTCCTTGGCGGAGCCAAATGTTTCTTCGTCACCGAGTCGGCGGAAGGATGTATCGTTTCGCGGCGGTGTAGAGATATTGTGACAAGGGATATGTTGACTGGAGCGGTGATGCCGACACTGGGCCGGATCTCGACTTTACCTTCGATGCGTGGCTGGATCGAACTGTTAGCAGGCAGTTTAAAGAGATCATGCGAAGCGCCCAGCTTTGCATCTTTCTTCTAACATACCATAGTCGCAGAAATGCCCGGGTACCCTATCAGAAAATTGCCATTCGGCGGGCCTGATACTCGCACGAAGGCGGCCATCGCAACAAGGGCGGCGCTGCCTACGCACCACCATGGGCACGCAGCTGCTGGGATATATGCGCTTTGAAATTCAGATCTAGGACCTACAACCCCAGCGTCCGATATCCCTTCAAAAACGTAGCATAAGGAGCGAGAAGATGGCTCTTTCTCCCGCTGAGCGCAGTGCGGCCGAGATCAATGACGCAGTTGAAATAAGCTGACCCCGTTTCGCGGGAGGGCTGGAATCCCTGTCGTTCGTTCAAAGTGCAGGCGGTAAAAGCTGAATGTCGGACTGGATCTCGGCTGACAGGATAGACCGACGAGGCTCCAAATTTAGTCGAATAGTCGAGTCAGCCAGTCCAGGTCAACGTGGTTGTATGGTGCAGCACGTCAAAGCTGGAGAAGAGCTGGGATTGTGGAGGGCTCAGGGCGTTTGTTTATTGGCTTCGACGTGGGGGGAGACTCGGATTTGATGTGCAGCGCCTAGAACGGAACTTGGGGCCTGAGGCTGTCCAAGGGCGGAACTCCCCTTCTTTGTACAAAGACAAAGAAAGACAAAGATTTGCTATGGAGGATCAACAATATCTTCGTGCTGTTGAATCACACAGTTTGGCACAGAATGTGTCCCATGTATATGCCAATGAAATCAGACCTGCAAAGATCTGGCAATATATTTTTTTTGCTTTGCCCAATTGGCCATACAGGACATGCTGCATGGGCTCTTGCTCCTTCATGATACCCTTTCTCAATGCACAGGCATATCGATCAGATGATTGAGACATCCTACATGAATATTAATGATACTCATCCATCAGGCAGTGTCTCACTTGTCTTGTCAAATGCATTGATCTGACATGTCTTTCTTTATGTGAGATTGGACAACGAGTGTCTTCATTGTTCTTTGCTTCCATGGAAATACCACGCTGGCTCAGTTTGTCTTGTCTAATGATTAGATTTGACACTCGAATATTCTTTGAGAAGTCCTTCCCAATTGTTTCCGGGGATTCAAATATTAAATTGTCAATCATCATTCCGCTGGAAGATTCGATTCGATCTCATTATCCGCAGCGATCACATTTCCTATGTGGAAATTGACAGGTTCTATTGGCGAATTCCTTGGTGCACACTGAGCTTACATGCTGTGAAGCTCAAGGAGTTGAGACAATGGTGCTTGACAGGGCATATATGCAGTTGGTAAAGGGTAGGTGGACATCCAAATAAGCAGTCTATGTTGGATTGCGCGTCAGGTCTTTGTATTGTTCTATCCTGCTCATTTTCAGGATGATATGTCTTCCCATTCTCCAAGAGCGAATCAGAAGGATATGAACATGTGAGATGCTGGCTCTGTGATTTTGAAAGATCTGAGACTTGCTCATGGAGAAATTAAGAGCATATGCTGATATGTTGATAAAATTAGGGGTGGAGTTTTGAGAATAGATGATGCTTTTCTGGACTGAGATGTGTGTATCTTGCCAGACTGACAAGTTGGGAGGAGAGTCTTTGTTTCTATATCTATACACTGCACAAAACACCAAGGAACTGAACAAACAGCAGCAACAGGTGGCGCGCTTATCACACTACGAGTGCTCTTTGGATCTTGTTGTCCCTCGACTATAGGCGGCATGCTCCGTATAAGGACTCGTTGCTCAGGAGAAATTGATTGAAAACAAACAACGTCATTTCTTGTCTCTTGTCCAGATGCTGACTCTGCCTTTGAGCATCCATCCCACCATTACATGCAGGTCAGATCAACTTTGCCCTTCCCACCACCTCTAATCCAGTCTGCCCAATATAAGATCGTGAGAGGTAAGTCCTCGAAGAGCTTGCAGGCCATAAACAACATGATGGTGTGCTGATCAGGTAGGGATCACGATGTCCAACGTCGACGGCGAAGATTCAGGTACCACGAGCTCTGACGCTCAAAAGGGCGTCTATTTCTTAGAGATATTCTCGAAGCCGAGCGCGGTCGAAACCTTAAAGCTGCCTGATCATATCGAGGCAGTCAAGAAGGCCCTGCTTTGCTTCGAGAAGATAATCCCTCAGAAATACTGGGGCGGTTTCAAAAAGGAGGTCCAGGAGCTTGCGCCAAATTTCGCAGGCGATGGCCCAGCTACCAAAACCTTCTATCCACCAGAATCAGCCTTCCTCAATTACACTGGCTTCGTCAGCAGCTCGTCCCAAGAAGACACCGCAGCAAAGGAAAGTGAGCTGGAGATATGTATCGATCTGGCTGAAAGGGCTCGTCGAAACTCCGAGAACAGAATATCCAAAACAGCTTGGACGCTTTTCTTGCAGTCATATATCTTCCAGAGTTTCGAAGACACATTTCCATTTGCGACAGCATATCAGTAAGTTAGATCCAGAATCAGCACCCTGAGAATCCAAGCAACCGCCATTCTGACTTTCTTGTAGGCGTCTCTCTGTTTGGGCTCTGTAGGTTCCATATGTATATGGCTCTCGTTCACAATAAAATGGTATTAACCTTTCAACAAGGGAGCGTGATCTTTTCTGGACCGAGTTTCATCATGGCGTCCTTGATCTTAATGCTGATGTTATAGTGCTCGATGAAGACGCCGGTCCTCTGCCAATCCCAGATCTCACGTACGGTTTCCCCATCATTACGGACGATAGGGCACTTCCCAGTGGCTTCCGGTCGTTTGACGATGTGACGAATTTCTCCTACGACGTTCTTCGAGCACTTCGGGCCACAGGTCTTGTGTCTTCACCTGTCACAAGTTTGCGCAGCACTTCCACAACGGCTCCACAAAACTTGGGGCAAGCTGACTTGATTTGCTTTCCATGGGCGGTGGTGGAGGTAACGGATAGCGAAATGTATCTGGACGGACGGTACATCCGCGGCAGTCAGACTGCAATTGGCGCCTCCAGTGCTTTGGAAATATTGGAAAATCTGTTCATCAAAGCCAACCTCGGCCCTGGTCACCCTGTCCCTCCAGTAATCGCTTTTACCTGTATTGGAGCTCGTGTACGAGTCTGGCTGGCTTATTCCCATCACAAAGATGACTATTCAACTCACCATGTAAGTTGATCTTCTCTGGTACGACCATTTTCTGACTAACGCATTCTCGCCTATAGAGACTGCTATGCATTTGGGAAGGCACCTTTAATGCCACTTGGGGAATGGTGGCGACTCGCCATATTGTTCACAATATGGTGTTCTGGGCGTCGCAGATCCTGAAGCCACAGGTATCTGCGTGCATCAGCAAATTGCGCAGAACTCCACAATCTGAGGAAACGAAAGCACCCGCTCCGAAGCCCGCAGCTGAGGCAACGACAGGTCCGTCCAAGGAGACAGATCATCTGCGACAGAGTCCCAAATCGTCAGCTCCCAGCTCGGACGCCTCAAAAACCCTTTCTGACAAATCGGTTAACTTGTCTCAGCAAGCCTCAAATGGGCTCCGAGACTCAAAGCCGTCAACTATCGAATCTAGTGCTTCTCGCTCTACCACGTCTCAGGATAGTGCGAAGCTCCCTGCCCTGGCTGGACTAGCTTTAAACGAGACAGAAACGCCGAAGCCATCCGTTGCCGAATCAAACACAGCTGCTTCAACCACCTCCCAGACTGGCGCCGCATCCGAGAGCCAGTGTGAGGGACCATCGAAGAATCGCAAAATCTTGAAGCCGTCGCTCGCCAAACGGAATACTTCGACTTCTACGACATCTTCGAAGGGTGGCGGTCCAGTGCTGCAGGACAAAGCCTGGAGTGAGTCTGAAGCATCAAAGCCATCAGTTTCCAAAACTGGTGCATCGGCTTCTACAACGTCCTCCCACACTGATGCGGCATCGGTCAGTCAGTCTAAGCAACAGTTGAACGACCCCAAAGCCTCGAAGCCGTTGATTGCCGACCAGAACACGGCAGTTCACATAGTATCTGTGAATATTGCCAAGACACTGGCCATCCAGCCTAGGCGCTCTCGCGCTCCGAAAGTCTCGAAGCCATCAGCCGTCACGCCAAATACATCGACTGAATTGACACCTGAAGAGGCTGGCGCGAGACTGCTCAAACTGTCTGAGGAAGTGTTAAATGAGCTTCGGGCCTCAGAGTCATCAGGCATCAACCCAAGTACGTCGACTCGTGAGGCTTCGTCAAAGGCAGGCAAGGCTCCTGTCAATATCCCCGAGAAGCTATCGATCGCCAAACCAGATACATCATCCCGTACGAAGAAGTGTGCACAGTCCAATACTCCTCCAGTGAACAATGCAGGCTTTGTCTTTCGTGCAGGAAACACTCCGACTCCCAAACGTGGTATGAAGAAATGTTGAATGCTGATACAGAGAAGCGAGACTAGCTGGGCCGCTTTAGTTCGTTTTATACATTGGCGTTGAGCGACTGGGTTCGATTTCAAAAGGACCTTGGTACTCTGGTATCAGGACGACTCTAGCTTGTTGGTGTGATATCCTTGGTCGCTTATGGTTTTTTTCTTCTCGGTTTCAAAGCTCCTTTTGAGAATTCTTGCTATCACTTTTTCCACCTCACCAAAAATCTTCTTCGTGTTGTTGCCCTTGTCTAGATAGGAGTCACGTATCAGAAATCTCAAAGGCTGTATCCACTTTCGATTTTTCTTCTCTCTCTGCTGGCATTTAGTCTGGTACATAGAGAAGCGCCGACTTCTCGTCAAGATACTGGACAAGGATAGTCCAACTTCTTTTCTGGTAGTACCATACCGAGCTTTTGCATAATTTGCTTCGCTTCGCTCCGCAAATTAATGCTGTTGTTTTATGGGACAAATATTGACTTAAGGTAGATTGGATACGATTGAAACGAAAGAAAGTAAGCCATGATATGGATCCATACTATTGCGTCTCCATAAACCTCAAGAATTGCTTACGGAGCTTTAATATCTATAACTCCTGCTGGTGGACGCTGCTACTTGCGTAAAGAAAGATGTTTGCTTGTATTAATGAAACAAATTACAGTAAATCTTGATAAAATAAATAGTTGTTCATTTGATCTAGACTGAGTATGTATATTTTGACTATGTACTTTGCTTCATCCGGTTCTGTGGATCAAGTGGTTGCCATGAGCAACAACCATGACATCGTTTTTCTCCACACTCAAACTTCGCATGTTTCTCTAGCAGAGCAGAACAGCACACTCCATCCGGTGACATCAGCTGAATTTGCCGATATATCTACTGATACGGAAACATATTCATCCATTACGATCGTATCCGATCTACAGAAGAACCCACAGCGATGCCCCCGTCCCGTGGCCGCGGAGGCGGTGTTGCCCGCTCCAGCAGCCACCAGTCCACTCTATCCTTCGGCTCGAGATCGCGAGTCACAAAGTCTACTGCGCCGGCATCGACAGCAAACCAAAAGGCCAAGGACCTCGAGCCTATCGCCGCTGTCGCTTCCGAGAACCCGTTGTCGGTGTCTGATATCGAAGTGGAAGTGAAACCCCACATTGCTGAAGTCGTGGTTCGGGAGCAGGCGAAGAACGAGATCCAGCAGCCTTTGTCGGAGGAAGATGAGAGGGCGTTGAAGATTACGGATACGGACTTGCGGAGGTACTGGGAGAACGAGGAGGCGAAGAGGAAGGCGCCGAGAGGTTGGTCTACTTTCTGGATCCATCCAGGAGAACAGGACACGGGATACTGATTGATTCCCCTTATTACACAGTGCACCAGCAAGACCTTACTCTGGAGGAGAAGATCCTACGACATTTCGATCTATCCAGTCAATATGGGGTATGTTCAACGGAATTCTCGCTGTGGATTGCACTCTCTCTTTCCGCACCAGAAGTCATCGTCTAACCTGATCGTTATAGCCATGCATCGGAATCGCTAGATTAAAACGCTGGAGACGCGCGAAGATGTTGGACCTTAATCCTCCCATTGAAGTCCTCGCGGTGCTTCTCAAGGATCAGGGCCATACGAAACAGAGAGCATATATGGATGAGTTGATGTCGTGAACGAAACTGTCGCATCGTGTGCCCAGCAGTACACGGCACGAAGATAGACGTTGGGTGAGAGCGAAAGAGATTGGTGTCATTGGAGGGATTGGGGTTCATATGCTGGCGGGTTGATGTTCTTTTCACTTACCGAACGGTTATGGTTGGATGTTCTATGCGGAGTTGTGAGGCGTTCATGGGAGGGATTTCATTCTTTGATTTTATAGTAAATTCAAATGCGGAAGCACATTTTGCGATCTCCAATACTCTGCCCCCCAGTTTCACTTTGTCATCGTTGGAACAGAGGTTGATCGGGAGTCGCACATCATTCAAAGAAGGTGACTATGTAGATGAGAAGTCCCAGTTGAAGCCTGTCGGTCCATTCTCGAAGCCATCGCATATCCCGGCATTGCAAAAGAGACCGCAATCCAACCGGGCGGTATAGGACAATCTCATCTGGTCTTCTGTACCATCTTCCAGCTTCGTAGCCAACGGAAGAGCATTCAAAGAGCAGATGACGTGTAATAATACCGTTCGAGTTGCAGGACAGAACAAACTGGGACAAGAGCGAACGAACAGCCTCGAGCACGTCAACCTCCATACAGATTTCAACATCGTCTCAGTGTCTAAGGTATAAGAATCGGAAGTGTCCATCAAATGTTGCGAGCAGACGTCTTTTTTCTTGTCTTCTCTATTTACTTTGCAACTGCAGATTAGAATTAGGTCCGCAACCCCTGTCTCCCATCTGCCACCGGACGGTTTCCATAGCACGTCCATTTCAATCTCCCACTTGATTGGGCGGCAGGTCTCACTTTATTCTGCAATAGAATAAGGGCACCTTCTGAGCTTATTGCGATGTAGAATCTGCACTGGAGTTCTTGGGCACGGAGGATGTTGTTGTTATTTCGTCTCAGCCATGCAGGAAGCAGCATGCGCACACCCAAGGATACCTCGCCATCTTCGGATCTCAGTTTGGCGGCATTATTCAAACCACACCAAAGAGGAAATGGCATTCATCCTTGGAATCGTGAGGCAATGGCCAGACCTTACCGTTGATCCCAATATGTAAGATCACGGTCAAGCGGTTAGTGTACAACTTGCACACTCGCGACACGACCCCGTACACGGTACGACCCTCTCAGGTTCTTTTCACTACCTAGGAGAGGACCTGTGGTACTCCATACGGAGTACACTGGTACCGAAGCACGATGTCGGCCATCATTTCATTTTAGGTTGAGTGCTTTTCCTTCTCTGGCATAAGCTGACCCCTGAACAGGGTTTTGGTTCTCTTTGCAAAGACCCTTGGGCTTGGGCCGTGTCCAACCTCCCTCCCGTTCAGGAACAGATCGTCGTCGAGCCGCGGCCTTCCATCATAGCCTGACATCATTTGCACGGAACGATGTCCAGCTGATCGATCCTAATTTCCATCCGTCGGAGGATTGTACGATTCCCAGTCGTTTGATTGTCGTCAACCACTGGGGGTCTGGGTGATTGATCCTTATTATTATGGAATTTTGAGAGGGCTGGACACTGGACAGTTGACTATGGAGAGCGATTGAATCTGGTCTCAGATGGGTTCCTGTTCCTGGGGTGCCAGAAAGATTCAGACAATTGGGTGCAGTCCGGGGTGTGCCGTTGAACCCGCGCAAGAGGGGCGCATCCCGCAAATAGCACTCTCAGTCTATCGTCCCTGGAGTGATAACCAGACAGTACTATTGTACATACTCAAGATTGATTCTTGAGTATGCATGGTTCAGGCTGTTCAGATGTGATAATATCCAGTTCATACTGACGTACGGAGTATTGCTCAGTCAAATAATATGGTTGATTTGCGATGGACGGCTGAAGCACTTGCGTATCTGGCGGCGCATCTGCAACGCTACTGACACTTTGTGCAGCACAAGGGTCGTCAAGGTTTGCAAGGATCGCAGTACATAGTACTCCTACAGGAACTGTCAAGTCATTTCACGCAACTCAAGCTGGCTCCTACTAGTGTCTAACAATGTACAAAGTACCTTGTGAAGAAAGCTCTCCTGATACAGTTAACACTGCCTATGACGAACCTGTCTGTAGCGAATCCCTACCCATAATGAACGGAACACCATGTCCAATTTAAAATCCCCTATATTATTCGTTATTCCCGTGGTTTCAGCTCATATATTAGTAGAATAGACGGCTTTATATACAGCATCAGCAGGATATTAGAGGCTATTGTAGCGCAGAATTAGCTATAACAAATACCTCATTATAACGAAGAGAAATGGATGGCTGATTCAATTGGTTATAGCTAGTGGTTGGGTGTATCTTGCAGTGCTTTTGCAGTCAAATCTTACACCGTTGAATGGCTCGAAGCCTCGAACAGATCGAACCAACTCTTACCAACTCTTAGACTGTATTTGCCCAGATGATTGATTGCTCTTCGGCAATGCGGAGATGTACTGTACGAATCGTTGTTGCCACTCACTCGTTCACAGCACGGGCACAGTACATAAGCTCGTTTCCACTCAAAGCTGTGGACGCTGGTGGACGGCTAATTGAACTTTGCCGCATCCCGGGGAAGATCCAAAAATAGGGATTCGATGGGAGAAACAGTTACTACTGTAGGAATATCAAATGACGATCCCAGATATGAACCGAAATTGCACGGGTCAGGGTCGAGCACTTCCAACCAGCGTCTGCCATCTGGGGTCGAGAATCGAGCATACACAATCACTGTCTCCATGGAAGTCCAGCCCATGTCTTCATGATTCTTTATTTCTATGAATGGTCTGAGAAAATCGTATTTAGATTCCAAGTGATAGAGAGAACGCAAATCGATTGCTTGTCGAATCCTGAAAGATCACAGTCAACTTGAGGTCGTAGGCTTTTCAGACACGTCGTCCTCGAATCAAGTTCCTTGTTTGAGACGGTTCATCAGAAAAAGTACAATGTTCACCTATGAGAGCAACTGCGAAATACTGGGTTTGTCTGTGCAGAAGTGTGAGTCCAGCGCTAACGGAACAATGCCCTGACTGGGTGTTAAGCCGCGATGTTTCCCCCTTTTCCCCGGACTTCTGCTCTTGAGTCTTGTCCTTCCCTTGCCTTGGCCTCGACCACTGGAGTCAGTCACGGCTACTTTGAAACCGAATAACCTTCCGCTTGTCTTACCAATGTCGCATGTGGTTCGGGGCCACAACATCATTACTGCCCTTGGGCCTCCAGGGCTCAGCTACAGAACCAAAGGGATCGTCGCCCCCGTAGGTACACCACAGACTGCTTTGTGGACCTGCTGCACCACCATTTCACTGACCATTGGTTGCATTGGCCTTCAAAACGCTTATCCGCGCCCTCAGTCTTTGACTGATCATCATCTTAAGTTCTATCCTTGCTGGAAACTGGTATAGCACTGCGCTCATGCCCTAGCTATTGTTGTTGTGCTGCCTCGGTCGCCTGCGAAGGGACCCTGAACAATGAAAGTATGACCATCCAAGGTTTTGCCACACCTGCCCAGCGTGAAGCCATGAATGCTTGTCTGTCGTCCAATTTCCTGCATTGTCTGCCACGGTGCCACCTGCTCGGCGTCATCAAGGGCTGGGCCTTGAGCAGATCTTTACCTCGCACAACCTGTCGATGGCCCAATCTGGTGTGAGAACCGACCATTTCCCTGGTCGAAGATGGAGCTTGGTTCCGCCATGAGCGATGGATCCCTGGGCCCCATACACCTCGCGAGTCGCAACTGAGTTAAGCACCCTAGTGCGTCCCCCTCAGTGGAGATTTGACGTTACAGGAAACATGTGATGTGACTCCCCGGGCAGAGTCTGGGGGTGTACAGGAAATCCCACCGCGAGGAGCTTATAAAAAGGTCGTCTCGCTCGGTTCAAGCCCGAATCTATTTTACCTGCTAGACAAGCGAACACTCGTTACTTGATCCATCATCCAACGGTCGTTTCAGATACCTTTGTGCATTTGCAGATTTTCTCGGGTCTCTCTAGACATCAAACAACCACCAAGACAAACAAAATGCAGTTCTCTACCACTCTCGTTGCTCTCGTTGCTGCCGGCCTTGCCAGCGCCCAAGGCGGCCTTCCTCCCGTACCCAGCTGCTCTGTAAGACGACCCCCTGATATGAATGGAGGTTATGGATGGACTGCATTGGATTACGGACCTAACAACGTCTTCTACAGCTGCAATGCTTCGCCAGTGCCTTGACCTCTGATGGATGCTCGAGCTTGACCGACTTCGCCTGCCACTGCCAGAAGCCCCAGCTTGTCAGCGAGGTCACTCCTTGCATCCAGAAGTCTTGCAGCCCTGCCGACCAGTCCTGTACGTTTTAGCACGCCAGATCCCTCTTGAAGATTCTAGTTGCTGACTCGTGAAACAGCCGCCTCCAGCATTGTCGTCTCTCAGTGCTCTGCTGCCGGCCACCCCATCTCTGTTCCTCCCGTTGGCGCTGCCACCACTGCCGCTGGCTCTGGCTCCACCACCTCCGCTGCCTCTGAGAGCTCCGCCACGCCCACCGCTGCCGCCTCCAGCTCCAACGCGTCCAGTAGCGGCTCTACGCCAATTGCCTCCTCTTCTCCCGCTCCCATGTCCTCCGCTGCCTCTCCCACCTCCTCCAAGCCCGCGGGCACTGGCTCCAAGACTGCTTCCGCTTCTCCCACTCTCTTCACTGGCGCTGCTGCCAACGTCAAGGGTAACATGGCTGGTGTTGCCGCTGTTGCCGCCGCCGCTGCCTACCTTCTGTAAATAATACTTAATGTTTAACTTGACCAACCATGGTCTCCACGAGCGTTATGCCGGGACCATGGCGTGGTGCTGGAGGTTTGACTTGTGTCTGTTACATGTAATAGGAATTTCGAAGACTGTATAGTGATGCTTCATTGAGCTTCGTTTAACAATACCAACTTTTTCTCTTCAACGACCTTGTTATCTTCACAGTCCGATACACTCCCTTTTCAAATTGCTTGTTTTTTAATTACAGATAAAAGAATTCTTTTTTTCAATGCTATATCATAGTCTTACTGGCAATTGAAGTACACAAGGATCCTTCATCAAGAAACTAGTTGTTCTATGGTAATCATCTTAGTTTTTAAGTTGCTGCACTTATAAGATATTACTTCCGTATTTTAATCAGCCTTAAGACTCGAGCAGCCATCTACATTGTCTACTATACCAGCCCTAAACTAACATAACGAAAATATCACTGTCCCAACTTCCCAAACATCTCAATCTTCCAACTGCTATAGAGCAGCTCATGCTCTTCAAGAAAAGACTGCGCTGGAGACTTCATTCAACCTTGAGGCATTCCACCCGCTCTTTATATCAAATCTTTTCCTCACACAGCCAGTAGATGCCCGCTGTTAGGTTTCCTGATTGGCCATTGCTGAAGCGGAACTCCCCTTGTTTGGCAGTAGCTGGTATATCCAGCGGGACGCTTGGTAGAGCGTAGGATGATGAGTTCACGAAGGTTGGAGCCCTGCGACCTGGCTGGCACAGTTGATGGGATAGATCTGTTGTCGAGGATTTGTCGCGATTATTCAGGACATTGCGCCGTGGCAATCTCCTTGATCTGAGAATGAGACCTATTTAATTCCTGGGTAATTGGTCGAAGCGCGGAAGGAAGTGGAGGAGAGAACTTTGAAGAATTAGAGCCCTTTTCTCTGCTCTGCTCTGTGTTAACAGTTGTCTTTCAAGTGATGGGTGAGTTGCAGACGCAGAATGAAATGGACAAAACATTGAAATTGAGGATTTCTCCTTGCATGGCGGCATAGCTAATGCTTATGATAAGGTGTAGAAAGCCATTCTCTCTCTCTCTCTCTC